>PISW01013699.1:0-24822 GCA_004023785.1 Mungos mungo
AAAAAAATTTTTTTAATGTTTATTTTTGGGAGAGAGACAGAGAGAGAGAAAGTGAGAGAGCGAGCATGAAACAGGCTCCAGGCTCTCAGGTGTCAGCACAGAGTCTGACTCGGGGCTTAATCTCAGGAACTGTGAGATCATGACCTGAGCCAAAGTCAGACACTTAACTGATGGAGCCAGTTTTTTAAAAATTGAAAAAAAAAAAGATCTGGCCTACTTAGAATTACAAGCAGGACGGGATGACCTCTGAGTTTTCTCTCCCCACCTCAATGCTCTAGTTACGGTCTCCAGCGGTTTGTTGTTCACATACATACTGAAACAGTTCCTTTAATTTGGGTCTAAACATATCTTAGGTTGATGACTGAAGTAATAGAAGCATATTTGTGTTGTGAAAAGGAGTATGTCAATTGATGTCTAGAGAAAATATCCAGAATACATGTAAGTGTTGCCTGTCTCTAGTGAAATGACAATCTGTGATTACAGATGATTGTTTTCCTGTGACAGAGGAAATATTTCTCAACTGTCTACCTACTGAATTGCTCACAATTACATATTCATTTGTGCTCCATCTCCAAAAGGATTTGAAGAAGGAACTTGTTAAAGTAAGGCAAGTTCACTTTCCAGTGTGTTTAATTAACGGGTGAACAAAATAGCCAAATGTATTTGTGACGCACTTGCAAAAATAACCTGGACAAAATCCACCTGGTCAGAGTCTCCCAGCTCAGTGTGGTTTAAGTTTCTCCTGAAAGTGAAACAGTGTATATACATCAGGATAAAAAAGGAATCCTTTTCCAGAGAGATAAGACAGTTGCATAACCCAGCCCTTCCCGCCAAGGCCCTGGCTCCACCCTGCCAGATCAGCTCTGAAAGCCTGTTCCCCAGATCTCTGATCAGTCTGCTCAGTCAGTCTGTCCTCTACACCACCGTCTGTCTCAGACCTCTACCGGATTGTCTGCGCTGGAATCTTGCATCCTGTACCTGTGGTCTCAGCTGGAAGGTGAGTCCCGGTTCTTCCCCACTGTCTGTTTCCCTCACTCAGGAGAAGTGTGGCTTTAAATGTCCACCTCAGCCTCTCTTGCCTAAAGTGGATATATCTGGAATGGTCGGTAGCCACAGAGTGGACATGCATCTTAGAGTTCTGTGGTCCTTATTTGAGACCATTCTCTCTGTGGAACAGGCATGGCCTGGGTCTCGCCAGGCAGGCTGTACTTACCTAGGTCATTAAAGGGTGTAGGGTCTGGGTCAGGATGTTGACCAGAAAGCTCTTGGACACCTGCCTGTTTTGGGGTCTGCAGCTTGACAAGGCCTATAGTGACTGTCGGAGCAGAGAAATGGGCAGCAAACCTGAGCCCCAGGACAAAAACAAGTCCAGGAGGAACGCCCAGGTTTGGTTTCTCCGAAAAACAAAACTAGAATGTGCCTGCCTTTTTCAAGTTGCTTTCTTGGACTAGGTTAGATGTGTTCCTGTCTTTTAGATTTCATTTTCCCAGACAAAACAAAATTGGAATGTTCACATCTCTTAATGCCTGCTTTCCCTACCTCAAGGGGAAAACAAAACCAGTTTCCTTCCTATTAATAGAAAGTCACCATTTTAAGACTTGAAGGAAAAGACTAATTCATTTTGGTTTGACTCAAAAGGAACTATTTGTCACAAGGAGAATGATGCCATAGAAAACCCTGTTAGGATTCACACCAAAGTCTTTGGGATTTCAGCTAGGTTCTCAAAGGCTATTGCTATAGAAGAGTTTAGGAAGTCCATAAATTCAATAAAACAAGCCTTGAAAGAAAAAGTGAGAAAGGATCCAAAAGAGATGAAGATGGATCTTGTTAAGGTAGCAGACTGTGAAACAATATGGAACAAAAGATAAATTAGAAGCAACAAGAAATTGAAAACCCAGTTCCTGACATAGAGGAAGTCTTGAGATAATCCCAGAAATGGAGAGGAATTAGACAAATACTATGGTAGTTATACAGAAGATCTATCTAGAGAACAAGGATCCACTAAGAATGAATGTGTTGTGGACGCCTGTATGGCTCAGTCGGTTAATCGTCTGACTTAAGCTTTAGTCATGATCTCATGGTTCGTGGGTTCGAGCCCTGCATTGGGCTCTGTGCTGACCGCTCAGAGCCTGGAGTCTGCTTCGGATTCTGTGTCTCCTTCTCTCTCTGCCCTGTTCCTCTCATGCTTTGTTACTCTCTATCTCAATAATAAATAAACAGTTAAAAAAAATAAAAACACTATCAATAATGGATATGGAGTGGAGAAATCAATAAGTGGAACAGTAAAAATGTTCTAAGATATAATACGGGAAAAATTTCCAAAAATAAATCCCCAGATTGAACACGTTCTTAACATTCAGGGCAAAAAATCCAATCGTCTGTGTGAATGGTTATTTTGCTTCTGATTTCTCTGGAGCAATGTTCGGAGCAACAAGATAATGGGTATGCTGTATTTTTATTTTCATTCAGTTGTTTTTAAATCAGATCTGACAATCTTTGCCTTTTAATTGAGATGCTTGAATTAACTTTTTTAAACTCTTTAAAACTTTTTATTTTCAAATACTTAGAGATTCATAAAAAGTTGCAAAGGAAGTGCAGAAAAGTATAGAAGAATCCTCTATATCCTTCACTGCTTTCTAGATGATTTTTAATGTGATTATTAAGTTTTTTCTATTGCTATTTTTTAATTTTCCCATCTATTCTCTGCCCTCCTTTCCCTCTTTTTTGCATCCTTTAGACTTACACTTACATTTTTATTTTTTAAATTGAATTTAAATCCAGTGTAGTTAACATACTTTTACATCAGTTTCAGGTGTAAGTATAGTGATTCAGCACGTCCATTCAACACACGCTTGCATCATGGCAGGTGCACTCCTTAGTCCCCATCACCTATTTCACCCATGCCCCTCCCCACCTCCCCTCTGGTAACTCTTAACTCCATAGTTAAGAGTCTATTTCTTGCTTTCTCTCTCCCTCTCTCTTTTCCTTTGCTTGTCTGTTTACTTTATTAAATTCTACATATGAGTAAAATCATATGGAATTTGTCTTTCTCTGACAAACCTATTTCACTTAGCATTATGCTCTCTAGCTCCATGCAGGTCATTGCAAATGGCAAGATTTCATTCCTCTTCGTGGTTGAATAATATTCCATTGTATGTATACCACATCTTCTTTATCCACTCATCTATCGATGGACACTTGGGCTGCTTCCATCAGTTGGCTGCTGTAAATAATACTGCTATACACATAGGGGTGCATGTATCCTTTTGGCTTAGTGTTTATGTATTCTTTGGGCAAACACGCAGCAGAACGATAACTGGATCATTGGGGAGTTGTATTTTTAACTTTTTGAGGAACCGCACACTGTTTCCCACAGTGGCCGCACCAGTTTGCATTCCCACCAACAGTGCATGAGTGTTCCTTCCTCTCCACAACTTCACCCACACTTGTTTCTTGTCTTCCTCATTTCAGCCATTCCAACAGGTGTGAAGTAATATCTCATTGTGTTTGATTTGCATTTCCCTGATGATGAGTGATACTGAACATCTTTTCATGTGTCGATTGGCCAACTGGATGTCTTCTTTAGAGAAATATGCACTTGTTATCTTATGCTCACTTTTAAATGGGGTTGTTTGTTTTTTAGGTGTTGAGTTGTAAAAGTTCTTTATATATTTTGGACACTAACCCTGTATCAGATGTGTCATTTGCAGATATCTTGTCCCATTCAGTAGGTTGCCTTTTATTTTCTTGACTGTTTCCTTGGCTGTGAGGAACTTTTCATTTTGATGCAGTCCCTATAGTTTATATTTGCTTTTATTCCCCTTGCCTCATGAGACATATCTATGAAAATGTTGGTATGGCTGATGTCTGAGACATTGTTGCCTAAGTTATTCTCTAGGATCTTTATGGTTTCAGGCTGGCATTTAGGTCTTTAATCCGTTTTATTTTTGTGTGTGCTGTAAGGAATTGATCTAGTTTCATTCTTTTGTATGTAGCTGTACATTTTTCCCAACATCATTTGTTGAAGAGACTTTTTCCTGTTGGATATTCTTTCCTGCCTACTTGTGCAGTTTTAAACAATTACATTGCATTTCCTTTATTGTTTTTTAGTTATAAGTCTTTTTCTTGTTATTTTAGTGGTAGCTTTAGGGTTGACAGTATATATATTTAACTTATCACAGTCTTCTTTCAAGTGATATGATACCATTTCATGTACTGTATAAGAAGAGTATCCTTCCATTTCTCCTCCCCAGGCTTTGTGCTTTGTCTGGATATGTCCTTTGAAGAAGTTTAAATAATATGAAAAAATCCCTTACCCTTACCCATGCTGTTATCTTTCCTGGTGGTGTTCATTCCTGTGTGTGAATCCAGATTTCTATCTTGCATCATATTCTTTCTGCTCAAGGACTTTCTTTAGCATTTTTTATAGCGTAAGTTTGTTGATGATAAATTTGTTCAAATTGTGTATGTATGAAAAAGTACTTCACCTCTGCTTTTGAAACATAGCTTTGTTGGATAAAGGCCTAGGTTGGTAGTCTGTCTTTCAATAATTTACGTATATTCCTTCATTCCCCAAATAAATGTGCTGTCATCCTCATCTTCGTTCCTTAGGACACAATGTGTCATTTTCTCTGACTGCTCTTAAGATGTTCTCTTCATTCTTGCCTTAAGCAGTTTATAATAATCTTTGGTAATTGAAAAAAATTCTGGTGCTTCATTTTTGAGAACTCCTTAGGTCTGATGACAAAGTTTCACTAACTTTGGTAATTTTTCAGATATTCCCTCAATTCTTTCTCGTTCTTTTTACATTATTTGTCTTTATTGGGGTAAGCTTATTTTGTTTCAAAGATCAATTATCAATTATATTTTGCAATATATTTTTATACCCCTTCTGATCCTCAGGTACTTCAGTTATATATTGATCAGGCCACTTGACTGTGTTTCATCATTCACTGATGCTCTGTGCTTTAAATTTTGTGTTTTATATCACCTTCTTTCTGTTGCTATGTCTTCAAGTTCACTAATTTTTTCTTCTGTGTACAATATGTAATATGCCATTAATACCATTCAGTATTATTTTCACCATAGACATTTTCTCATCTTCTGGTCCCTCTCTAGAAGCTTAATTTGGATCCTTTATTTTTAATATTTTTCTTGTTTCTATTTAATATGTTCAGTGTTCTGGTTCCTTGAACATATGGAATACAGTTTTAATGTCTATTTCAACCTTACAGTGTATTAATTATATTGGCTGTGTTCATTCTGAGTCAATTTCAAATGATTTTTTTCCTCTTTATGGTTGTTACTTTCCAGCTTCTTTGCATACATGGTACTGTTTTATTCAATGCCAGACATTGTGTGTTTTAACATGTTAGATGCTGGATGTTTTTATATTCTTGTAAGTACTCTTGCATTTTGTTCTGAGACATGGTTAAGTGACCTGGAATTAGTTTGATCTTTTGAGATCTTATTTAGAAGGTTTCTTAACAGGGCCAGAGCAGCACCTAATCTAGGGTTAACTTTTTACCTCTCTGAAGCAAAACTCTTCTGGGTACTCTCTACTTAGTCCCTTGTGAATTTTGATGCTTTTCACTCTGGCTAGTGGGAGCGTACACTATTTCTGGCCCTATGTGGGCTCCAAGGATTGTTCCCTCTAATACTTTCGAGTGCATCTTTCTCCATCCTCAAATATTTCCTCACAGATATGCGCTGGTATGTACCCAGCTGAGTCCTCAAAGGGGATGTTTTGCAGATTTTAGAATGTTCTCTGTGAAGCTCTCCCCTCTTTGGTATTCTGCCCTACA
This sequence comes from Mungos mungo, assembly GCA_004023785.1. Taxonomy (NCBI): domain Eukaryota; kingdom Metazoa; phylum Chordata; class Mammalia; order Carnivora; family Herpestidae; genus Mungos; species Mungos mungo. The sequence goes on from PISW01013699.1 coordinate 5,805, forward strand.
AACTCGTTTCCTTGGCCTCCCTAAAGTCACTTTACAGAGATTGCCAAACTGTACCTAAGTTTTCCCTTCCTGAATGGCAGCCTAGAAGCTTTCTACAGGCAGTAAGCTGAGGCAATCATATAGGTCACCTCATTTGTTTCCTATAAAGGATCTTAATCCTTTACTGACTGATTTCCCATGTCTTGAGACCTGTTGTTTCAAAATCAAGGGTAAATATGGCCTCTGTTACTTCATCTTGATGAGAATCAGCTAAGAAGGTGGGGTAATTCATATGAAGTTATTGGGGAAATAAATTGAACCCACAACCCCAAGATCAATAGTCACACTCTCCACTGACTGAGCTAGCCAGGCACCGCCTGAGTATTTTAACTGCTTTCTGCAACTTAGTTATTTTAATATTGGATTTTTTCCAGCTAAAATTTCTCAAGTTAAAGAAATATATTCTGTGGTTCACCTCTTCAATTTTATTAGTTGCTTTTTCTTCCACTAAAGTTCAAGTAAAATAAATTAGTAAATGATTTTAAAATAGTATGTATAATATAATTCCTCTTGATTTTGTCTATCTCTTCTAATAGTTTATCTAGTATATGAAAACACAGCTCTCTGACTTATTGTTAACCTTGAAAATTTCTGATTGCTGAGATTATGGGTGATTTGTTGCTTCTTTTTTTTTCTTTCAGTATTGCTAGAATTAATGTTACTGACTTATACCTTTGTAAAAAGACCTTGAAGGTCACGTGTTGATATCTTCCTCTCTAAACAGAATTCATAGAAATAATAGAAAGGATATCTTAAAACATTACTCTATATTCACACTCAAAAATAAGAAATGCATCTTTCTCTGGACAAAAAAAAAACTATAAGGCATTTGGAGGAGGAAGAAAGCGTTGAGTAAACTATAGTAATGAACAGAGGCTGACATTACCACAAGGCCAGGACAGCCATTGCTGCAAAGTCAAGGTTGAGTCTCCCAGTCAGAAATTGTCGCTGTGAGGTGAGGCCAATTCTATGTGACCCCCACTTGGCCAGACCTTGGCCTAGAACTAAAATACTTGTACCCCATGCTTTCTTACTGTTGGCTCTATTTGAGCTGGATAATTCTTTGTTGTGGGGGGATTTCCTGGGATTATTACGTGTTTATGCTTATCAGCCCCACCCCCCATTATGACAAGCAAAAACATCACTAGAGATCGCCAAGTGTCTGCTTGTGGGGCAAAAGCACCACCACCATACCTCCTTAGACTAAAATAGTTTCCCAAAGAGTGGGCAGAGTATGGAAGTCAAACATGTAACATACTACAGTCAAGATTCGGAACATTAAGGGCCTTTTTAATCCTTAATAAAAAAGACTTTGAATTATTTACTAAAAGAAGAATGCATTTGATAGTACCTATGTCATTAGCAAGACTGGATGCAAAAAGAATATGGACAGTAGGTTCAAACTGCTATGGAACAACAACTTTGAACCTAGACTTCACTCCCCCAACTATCATTCAAGGTTGGAGGCACAATAAACACATCATCAGGCTTGCAACAACTGGGGATTTTTTTTAATCAATCATGGTCCATATCCAAAAGGAACCCTGAAGAATTTACCCAGCACGAGAAAAATGAACTGAGAAAAAAGTTGTGGTTTTAAGAAACAAGGGTGATCAAATAAACTTCAGTAAAACATGAAGTTATCTATGTGTATTATTTTCTAATTGCCAAATAATAATAATTCAATAGCCTTCATATATGCAAACTACATCAACATAGAATATATAATGAAAGAAAAACATCCTCTAGTATTTTCAAAAAGGAAGCAATTAAAATAACTGTATTACAGTATTACACAGAGTATTTTCACTGTCTTACAAAATTCACTATGCTCTGCCTATTCATCCCTCCCTCCTCTCCTACATCTGGCAACTGTTCTGGAATCTGGTCTGAATCATCTAGCAGAAGAACCAAGCAGCACTCAGAGATCTTGGAAGGCTTCCAAGACCCTTGGGAAAATCTTGGAGGTGAATTTTACACCAAGGAGCTTAGAGGAGATCATTCTCCAGAGGTCTGAGACCTGAGCATAAGCAGAGGGGACAATATATAGTTTGTTGGCACATGACAAGCAGGGTGGGAAGAAAAAACAGAAGGTAGTCTTTGGGCAGGGACTGGAATTCCCTTGTCAGTCACGTCATCTTATAATAGATTTTTCCCTATCATTCCACTCTTTGACGCCACTTTCAACAGAGCTAGGCTGTATTAGAAGACATCATCTTTATTTATTTTGGGCTGGTGCTTTCCCTTAGTTTCCTGACTTTGTGACTATTCCCGACTGCTTTATAAAGTAACAGCATTCTTCTCTGAGGAGGATACAAGTGCCCCTTTTCTCAGCAGTGTGGAGGTCAAATGCACGTCTGTTCTGCAGGGCAACCCTGCCAGAAAACTTACTTGGCTCTGTGGGGACACTAGGGAGTCAGCCACTCATTAGTCCCACAGAAGAACCTATGCCTCCTATGCCAGTCCATATCCCCATAGCTAATCCTAGGAGGCCGGGTAGCAACACCGCTCCTTTAGCCTGAACCTTCTTACAGACAGGCGAACCAGAAGACTGAAAAAGGTCACACCACATTTAAGCTTTTAAACCCCTCAGATTCTTCCACTGAAGGTGCCCTGTGTCTGGTTCAGTGCATCTGAAGGCAAACAAGGGTTGGCTCGGGGGGTGGGGGTGGGGGCTAAGAGGAGCAGACGAAGGCATCCTTTAAAGGCTGAGGAGGGTGTACAGGTTTGGGACCACTGGGTGCAAGGAGCTTGAACTGGTCGGTACCATCCTACTGGTGTCTTGACTGGCAAGAGTGGGGTGTTCCAGGGTGATTGGCATTCAACCAGATTGCTTGCTTTCTTGGATGCCTGCCTTTGCCTCTTGTGGGAGCCAGAATCTCTTTGCGATTGAGCCCCTGGGATTAACTCTATAATAACAGGGGGCCGGTTGTGGGCAAGTTCCTAGGTGTGGGGTTGTCCTCAGCTCATACAGTGGGGAAGGCAGTCCTGAATTCAGGTGGGCCACTCCGTTGGACCTTGGTGCAGAATGGCCTCCATTTATTTTTATTTTTTTAAATTTTGTGTGTTTTTAAAATTTATTTTTGAGGGACAGAGTGAGACAGCGAGAGCAGGGGAGGTTCAGAGAGAGAGGAACATACAGAATCCAAAGACAGTCTCCAGGCTCTGAGCAAGCTGTTAGCACAGAGCCCGACATGAGGCATGAACCCATAAACCATGAGATCATGACCTGAGCTGCAGTGGGATTATTAATTGAAATGGGATGCTTAAATGACTGAGCCATTCAGGCACCCCATCCACTTTTTATTAATTGGAGGCTAGTGAGTCTTGTTGGCTGAAAGGTTATTTGGGCCCCCAGCTTTGAGAGTATACCCATCCAAAGAGAGGAACAGGGCACTCAGGTATGTAGAGGTACTCATGCCATACCATCTGGCCCCTGAGTTCACATAAAAGTCATAGTTTGCCCCCTACTTTTGTTTTGACTGTGGGTTCATGAGGGCCAGGAAGAAGGGAGCCTGGTCCCCTTTAATCTGAATCTACTCCTGCCAGGCCTATGAGGTCTTTTTTTTTTTTTTTTTGGCTGGGTTTCTGGGACTTTCCCCAGTTGGGACATTTATTCTTTTAATATCCTTACTCCTTGCAGTAGGTGCATTGATACCTTGCTAAGGAGGTTTTGAGCCTCCCCCATTTTGGCAGCTGGACCTTCCCTGGCCTTTTGCTGTGGCTCTCTTGTGCCTCAGGGTCAAATGGGGCGTGAGCCTTGCATAGCCTCTCATAATACTCCTAGGGGATTTTCCTTTTTGCTGGGCATATTCATGGGCTCTTAGCCCTTGCTCAGATCCCCCGGAAGAGAGCCTCTTGGTACCATGGTTGTGGATCTGCATCTGGAGAGCGCCCTCACCTGGCAGAGGGTGCAGTCTGGCTGTTGGTCCAGGGGAGGGAGAACCTGTCAAATCCGGAAGTGCTGGGGAGACCAAATGTGGCAGGGTATTGAGAGCCGGGGGATTTATATGGTGGGGGCAAGATTGGGTCTTCCTCCGGATCACCCATGAGAATTTTGGAAGTTGGGACTTCTGTTGATCTTCCTTGGGCCACTTTGTCGAGGTGACTAAGACCCTCGCCTGTCCCTGTTTGTTGCAGGTAAACTGCATCCAAGGGGGAAGGGTATGGGCAATATCTAACCAGGAGTTGATATACAGGAACTGATCAGGGTAATCTGGGTCTCTAGCAACAACATGCCAGATGTGGCGGATGGTTGGGACACCTAAGGTTCCCTCCAAGGGCCATCCTACACCAAAAGTGGGCCATTCTAACTCACATGGGGGTCCTTAATTTGCTGGGGGTCATCTTAATTCCATAGTCTTCTGAAAACCCCTTCTTTGCTCTGTCCCGACCCCATGTTCCCATGAGACAGACACAAAGACAGACAGAGGGGTAGGGAGGCCCCCTCTAATGAGGAGACCAATCAGATGCCCAACTGGCTGTGTCCCGAAGGAACTTATGTGATGCTTAGCCATAGTGGTCTCAGCTTTCTGACTTATAATTGGAAACTATTCTAATGCTACCGTAGACTGTATGCCATTCACCACAGAATTGCAGATGGGCCCACTCAGACTCCATGGGCTTTTGGGGACCTTAAGGATGACTGTCCATGGAGCTACAGAATCGAACTCAGCAGGCAAGCCAGACCGAGTTGCACATTAACACATACACACCAAAGGTTATTATATTCCCTCCCACAGAATTTCTGCCTATGAGAATACTGAGATCTCCGGGGAGTGCTCAGGTCCCCCTTCCACCACTATGGGTGGGCCAGACAGGACAGAATTGGAGCCTCAGGCTTTACCTGGTATCTGACATCAGGTCCAGGTTCTCACCTGCCAAGTCTTCTGGAGTCCGGTGGTGAGTCTGGTGGGAACGGCAGAGTGGGACTGGCCTGAGGCCACTGAGCAGGAGACTCCCGAAATTCAGGCAGGGCTCACCTTCTCTTCCCTTTGCAATTCCTTGCTTGGTCACTGCCTCACTGTTTTCCCAAACTGGTGGCAACAATGGACCAGAGCAGTTGGGTTTCCTGGTCAGGGAACCAAATGTTGCGGAATCTGGTCTTGTTCACCGGGCCAAAGAACCAAGCAGCATTCGGAGATCTTGGAAGGCAGGAGGTTAATTTTACACTAGTGGGCTCAGGAAATCATTCTGCAGAGGTCTGAGACCTGAGCATAAGCAAAAAGGACAATTTATAGTCTCTTGGCATGTGGCAAGTAGGGTGGGAAGAAAAACCCAGAATGGGAGTCTTCAGGCAGAGACTGGAATTCCATTATTGGCCCTGTCATCCATCTTCAAACAGATTTTCCCCTGTCACCACTACTGATGTTTTTACTGTCTCTAGAGTTTGACTTTTTCCAAATTGTCATATAATTGAAATCATACAACGAAATCTTTCAAATGGTTTCTTTTACTTACTAACATGCATTGAAGATTCCTCTATATCTTTTCATGGCTTGCGAGCTCACTAATTTAAAGTGCTAAATAATGTTCCCTTATCTGGATATACCATAGGATATTTGTCCATTTATCTGTGGAAGGACATTTTGGTTGCTTCTAAATTTTGGCAGTTATGAATAAAGCTGCTCTAAACATCTGTGGTATCTGAAAGGAAAGAGCTGGAAAAATTAGAAAATCCTCAGAGAAGGTGATGATCATCATTATATATAATAATTCAGCCAGTATGAGAGAGCTTATCCTATATCAGGTCCTGGGCTTGATGCTGGTAACATAAATATGACATAAATATAACACAGTTCTTGGTTTTAAGGAGATTGTAACCTTATGGCTTAATAAGAGACAAAAAGATAATTGTGATACTATGAAGTGAAATGAGAGAAGAATGCATGGGCCATATGGAAACACCAAGGAGGAGTACATTTAAAGTCATTGAAGATTGGATTTATTCCCAACTGAGGTGACACTTATGACTTACTAATTTTGACTTATTAATTTTTATACTGAAATTCTCTCCAACTTCCAGAAAGGTGCACATATAGTACAAATAACTTTTTTTCTATTTGACAGGAAGATGCCAACATTATGTCCATCATCCCATAATACTTTCGTGTGTTTTACCTACCAATAGGGACATTCTCTTAAATAATCAAAATACAGCCATCAAAATCAGGACAGTAACATGTATATATGATTACTATCTAATCCTTAGACCTCATTAAAGTTAATTGTCCCAGTAATGTCCTTTATAACAAAATATCCAGTTCCAAATCATTATTTGAATTGAATATTTACATATCACTAGTCTCCTTAAACATGGAAGTGAGGAAGAAAAACAGTTAATTTGGGAATTTTGGGGGGTACCTACAGTAGATTAAGATGGCTAGCAAGTAACTGTACATGAGAAAAATATTTTGAGCACAGACAAAACTTATAGCTCTCTTTGGGGCCCTTTGCTGGCTCAGTTGGTCAGGTGTCCGACTGTGGTTCAGGTCATGATCTCATGGATATTTTGGAGCCTGGAGCCTGCTTTGGATTCTGTGTCTCCCTCTTTCTCTGACCCTCCTCTGCTCAGGTTCTGTCTCTCTCTCTCTCTCTCTCTCTCTCAAAAATTAAAAAAACATTAAAAAGTATTTATTATTTATTCCCATTCTTTAATTTTTACTGATGGAAGTATCTAGTACTATGAATTGTCCTCTGACCACTACTTTAAATGTATCCATAGTTTCCATGAGCTATTAAGTCTTTAAGCTCTAGTCTGTGCTTGATCTACCTGGATACTTTTAAAAACTATTTTCAGATTTAGGGTTCACTAAGTCTCTTTGGTGATGGTCTTAGATCAACATTATATTTGTCATTGGCTTCCTTCTTCTCCTGTGTAGCTTTCCTCAGTCTGCCTTGGATTGGGGCAGAATCGGGTAGGAACATAAGGGATCACACTCTGGTTTGGGGTGTTTTTACTTGTGGTATTTTGAATATGTCTACTGAAGGCCAGAGATGCAAAGGCTTGAACTGCGGCCAATCTGAATCTTGACTGAAGGCTTTGTGATCATCCCAGAGCACAGGAGGATGGGAGGTGTTGCTAGAAGGCCAGATCCAACTGGTCCCTTTCTCTCCCATGGCAGGCTGTCACAGGGACAGTTTCTCTTTAGCTCACAAGTTTTGATGATATCTATGGCTTTCTCCCCTAACCCCCACAGCTGCAGACTATAAAACCACTTCACTACCCTCTAGAATAGGCTCCTGAGCAACAAGGCATCTCACAACTCACACTGAAGTCACCAGCCTCTTTTACGTCAGTGTTTTTACTGGTTTGCGGAACAAGGTTATATCCTTACCTCACAGGTACCCAAAAGATAAATCAAAGTAATCGAAATAGACTAAGGCCATATATGAAATCTGGCCAGAACACTTCTTATTCTCCTCCAAGCTATGGACTTTACTGGTATTAAGCAATGCACATATTTCTCTTGGCAAAATACACAATGCTGAGCTCTTGAAGGAGGCATTCAGGAGAACTTTAATGTTCCTAGTAGGACCCAAAGAGCCTCTTTAATTGAGAGACAATGGCCTCCTCAAATAATTCCTTTTAAATTTCCAGTCTGCTGATTGTGTCTTTATCTTGCCCCAGTCTTTATGAATTTTCAATCTTGCTCCATCCCATAAAGGCTGAGGGCAAATGGGGTGCCTGGGTGGCTCAGTCGGTTAAGTGTCCAACTTCGGCTCAGGTCATGATCTCGTGGTTTGTGAGTTTAAGCCCCGTGTCGGACTCTGTGCTGACAGCTCAGAGCCTGGAGCCTGCTTTGGATTCTGTGTCTCTCCCTCTCTCTGTCCCTCCCTTTATCATTCTCTGTCTCTCTCTATCTCTCAATGATAAATAAATGTTTAAAAAACGTTTTAAAGGTTGAAGGCCAAATCAAAGATGCACAGTTTCCTGGGACCAATTAACATTGATTGTCCCATGGCCAGGAGGCTGCTCACCAGATATGGAACTCGTTTGAGCCTAGAATCCCACCACAAAACAAACAAGCAAAGAAGGAAAACAAAATCCCTAGCAATGCAGCTGTACACCTGCACATCTGATGTCTGTTGATCTTATTACCACAGGTTGAGTGCTTTCTTTGCTTTACGATCTAGAGGCTCACACCCTCCAAACAGCTCATTGTTTCAAGCAAATATAGCAAATGCTGAGACCTACATCAACTCAAGTGGGTATCTGCTTAAAAAAAAACCCACCAAACCAAAACGAAGCCCTGTTCACAATTTCTAGATGACAGGATATTGTCATCTCATGGATGGAGAAGACAACCAGGAACTCATGGGTGGAGATGACATTGCCTCAGACAACATCATTCCAGCCCAAGACCTCGTCATGGGAGATAACTACACCCCCTGGGCTGAAGAACAACTTCAGCCCCAAATACTAAAACCTCTGCGTCAGCAACATCCATGTGCTGTGTTTCCTAAGGGACACATTGAACACAGGACATTTTTGCTTTTTCTTCCTTTGATATTACTGACTCTATTATGTTTTTGAGCTGACTGTGCCCATGATCCTGGTACACTGCTTCCTTTCTGCCAAATCATATAACCCTGCACTCCCATGACAAGAGAGAAATCTGATAGAGGTTACTACCATCTATGCCATTCTAAAAATCAGTGGAGATGATTGCTTTCCCCAGGAGGCATCTGCCTTATATTAGTCAACCTTGTGATCCCCTGGGGAAAGGACCATTCACCCTCAATGCCTTCTCCTACTAATCCCTCCAGCTGTGACAACATATCTTGTCCTGCATCTCTGACCATGACAACTCAATCCCCTTGGTCACATACACATAGTACTAGTGTCTGGGTGTGGGTGAGTAGATTCAAGCCTTCTTTGCATGACATTATACTTCTTTTCCATTTCAACTTTTTATTAAGTATGACATACATGTTAAAATACATAAATCACAAGTGTATGGCCCAATACATTTTTACAAAGTAAATACACTTGAGAGACTGCCAATAAAAACAGGACATTAAATATCCCCATTAGGTTAGGATCCCTCCTCATATGTCTTCTAGAAACATTTCCCCCGTCACCTCCATAAATTAAATTAAAAGACATTAAAATCTCAGGTATATTTTGATACAGTGTTTCTGCAGGCATCTGGTGGCTTCATCAGTATTTATAGTGTCCTTGCAAATGTTTCAAATCATCCTATAATATCCTGTACCATGAACTGTCCATTGTTCACAAGCACATCCTTTCCAAGGTCACATTTTTTTGACCAGTAGAACCATTAAAACTGGCTTACCCTTAGTTAACTTTGAATCTATATTGGTTTTTTCCCCCAGTTTTTCTGTTTCAGATATGGTTGCCTGCTGATATTGAAGACAATAACCAATTCATAGGTTCCTTGTCATTTTTCCAAATCGTTCTTGACCTAAAATGTGCCAGATATACCAAGTTCTGCAAGTCCCAGTGGAGCACCTTGAATGGAAAGTTCGTGTCAATGGTAGCTTGGTAGTGTGAGGAATTCCAGTGCACATAATGCTTGATTATACTCGTCTTCTCTATGTCACATTCCTGATGACTAGCAGCTTGTATAAATGCTCTTATGCAAGGTCTGCATCCTGGCTGCTGGCCTGCTGTGCTGGGCATGACTGGGAAAACCCATCTGGGGTTTGGCACTGGAGAGCTTCAGGGGGTACATGTGTGTTTATGTTCATTTTTTTTTTGGCATTTTCTATTTTGGATCATATATTCATCAGCTGGATTTCACTACAAGGTAGTTTTTCAAGAACATATTTGAGAAGTATGTTCCCTAAGTTCTTTGATAAGTGTTTGTTTAGTTTAGAGTCAAATGACATGTAGGTTTGATAAAATATGCCTATGTAATACATAAACTTAATTGTCTTCAGAATTATGCATGCATTCCTTTACTTCTTCTGGCATGGAACACAGCAATAGAGAAGGCTGAAGGCTTGCTGGTGAATCTAGGTTTCATTCTCTGTTCCAAGAGCCCACTAAATTTGTGCTAACTGAATGTCTTAGACATGGACTCACAACACTCAGCCAAGGGTTCATCCATCTCTGTTGAGCTTCATCTTGGAGCTTCATCCAAGTCAATCTTGGGTGACTGGAAAATGTTCAGCTCTGGTGTTTCCTCTTCTTCTTATCCTCCTTCTTCTCCTTCTCTTTCTTTCTTTCTTTCTTTCTTTCTTTCTTTCTTTCTTTCTTTCTTTCTTTCTTTCTTTCTTTCTTTCTCCTCCTCCTCCTCCTGCTTCTTCTGCTTCTGCTTCTTCTGCTTCTGCTTCTTCTTCTGCTTCTGCTTCTCCTGCTTCTGCTTCTCCTGTTTCTCCTTCTTCTCCTCCTTCTGCTGCTTCTCCTACTTCTTCTGCTTCTCCTCCTTCTCCTTCTTCTTTCTTTCTTTCTTTCTTTCTTTCTTTCTTTCTTTCTTTCTTTCTTTCTTCTTCTTCTTCTTCTTCTTCTTCTTCTTCTTCTTCTTCTTCTTCTTCTTCTTCTTCTCCTTTTTCTTCTTTAAAAATTATTAAAGTTTATTTATTTTTGAGAGATGAAGAGACAGAGCAGGACTCGGGGAGGGAACAGAGAGAAAGGGAGACACAGATTCCATGGCAGGCTCCAGACTCTGAGCGTCACCGCAAAGCCTGGCTCAGGGCTCAAACTCTTGGACTGTGGGATGATGTCCTGTGTGGAAGATAGATGCCTAACCAACTGAGCTCCCCAGGCACTGCTCCATCCCCTCACTTTTAATCTACACGTGTCTTTAGGTCTATAATGAGTCTCTTATAGTCAGCATATAGATGGGTCTTAATTTCTTATCCATTCTGATGCCCTGTCTTTGGATGGGAGAATTTAGTCCACTTACATTTAAAAGGATAATTGAAAAATACGAATCAGTGTCATTGGGCCACACATAGAGTTGGTTTCTGGTGATATTTCTAATCCTTTATAATCTTTGATTTTGGTCATTTTTGTTTTGATTTGTTTTCTCTCCACTAAAAGGGTTCATCTTAAAATTTCTTGCAGAGCTGGTTTCGTAGTCACAAACTCCTTATGTTTGTCTGGGAAACTCTTCATTTCTCCTTCTATTTTGAACGCAAGCCTTGGCTGCATATTTTTCTAATTCAGCACGTTGAATATATTCTGCCATTCCCTTCTGGCCTGCCAAGTTTCTGTGGACAGATCTGCTGTGAATCTGATCTGTGTTGCCTTGTAAGTTAAGGACACTTTTTCCCTTGCTGCTTTCAGGATTCTTTCCTTGTCAGTGTATTTTGTGAACTTGACTATGATATTCCTTGGTGATGCCCAGTTTTGTTGTATCTATCAGGAGTTCTTTCTGCTTCTTGGCTTTTGATGTCTGTGTCCTTTTCCAGATTAGGAAAGTTTTCAGCTATAATTTGTTCACATAAACCTTTTGCCCCCTTTTCTCTCTCTTCATCTTCTGGGACACTTACAATATGGTTGTTATTCCTCTTTAATAAGTCATTGGGTTCTCTAAGTCTTTTATCAAACTCTTTTTCCATTGTTTTTCTCTTTTTTTCTGCTTCATTATTTACTATAATTTTATCTTCTAGCTCAATAATTTGCTGCCCTGCTTCATCCATCCTTGCTGTCACAGCACCCGTTTGAGATTACATCTCAGTTATAGCATTTTCAATTTTGGCCTGACTAGATCTTAGTTCTTTTATCTCCACAGAAAGGGATTCTCTGGTGTCTTCCATATTTTTTTCCTAACCGAGGTAGTATTCTTTTTTTTTCAATTAATACTCTTATTATCACAGTTTTAAACCCCTGTTCAGACATCTGTGTTGATTAAGTTCCTGGCCATCATTTCTTCCTGTTCCCTATTGGCGTGAAATCTTCCATCTGGTCTTTTTGGAGGAAGAAAAATAATTAAATTAAAATTGGTAAAAGAAAAGATAAAAGAAAAACAGATAAAAGAAAAACAAAATCAACGAAAGGAAGCTAGACCCTAGCTGTGTTTCAGTCTGCTTGTTCAAAGAAGCCTGCTAGAATAGAGAAAAAAGAGAAAGAAATGAAAAAAAAAGTTAAAAAGAATTTTTAATTAAATAATTTAAATAGTGGACTAAAATAAAATTAAATATATAAAATAAAATAGAATAAAACATTTAACTTTTTAACAAACATAAAAGAATATGCTCTCTCTGTGAAATTTAGTGGCTCAAGGTATACAGATTGTTGTGTTAATCCTCAGACCAATTTCCTAGGTGTTCAAAATTTATAAGACCTTAAAGACATGAAAGAAGATATAAATGAATGGAGAGACTTCTCATGTTAAAGAGTACAAAGACAGACTGATATAAATATGGCATTTCTCCCCAAATCTATCTATAAATCTATGTAACCACAATCAAAATCCTGGAAGGGTTTTTTTTTTTTTTTTTTGGTGGCAGTGAGGTAGATCCTAAAATTTCTATAAGAGAGTAAAAGACTAAAATTACCAAACAGTCTCAAAGAGAAAGAAGGAACATAAGAAGGTTTCCTCTGCCAGATAATGAAACTTAGTATAATATTTTAATACTAACACAGCACAGCATAAGTAAGGACCACGTAATTGACCAAGGACATACAAAGTGTTTCTAGAAAGGCAGTTGTATATAAGTATACTTAATAATATGGTGGTGGTGGCATGGCAGATCAATGGGTGAACATGGAGCTATTCGGTACTTAAAGCTGGGAACGCAGTTAACCAGGAGTAAAATTTAATAGCAGCCTTATATCAGTGTCTATTGAGATGGATTGAGAATTTCAGTGTTCAATACAATGTGCAAAATTTCAAAGCTTTTAGAAGAACATGAAAGGAAATCTCTTTGTACCTTTAGAGTAAAGAAGAATACTTACTCAAGGTACAATGACCACTGGACTACAAAATTAAAATAAGTTTGACAATCTTAAAATTTACAACTAATGATTATCATACTATATGTTCAGAAAAGAGAATATGCAAGCCACAGACTTGGAGAAGACATCCGTCATCTGTAATACCTGTGAGCAAAAGAGGAATTGGATTCTACAGTCTGGAATTTACTATGACAAATCAATAAGAAAAAGAAAAAAGCCCTATAGAAAAATGGACACAAGACACAATGGGCACTTTTAGAAGACAAAATACAACTTCTGGCCAATAAGAATGAGGAGACATGCTTTGCCAAATTAATAACCAGGGAAATGGATACTATAAAGAGATACCCCGTTCTGCCTATTTGAGTGAGAAGAAGGAGGATGAGAAAGAAGAGGACAAAGATGAAGTTTGACAATTGGAGAAGATAGAGGCATTTCTAGTATATCGGTGATGGGACTGAAGTGACCCATCTATTCTGAAACACAATCTGCCATTATCTTCGTACTTGCACCCTCACATACATCCTGACTCAGCAATTCTATTCTGGTTGTGCAACCAAGAGGCTCTCTAGCAAATACACACCAGAAGACTGGAACAAATATTCAAGGTAACACAGTTCAAATAACAGAAAATAACATGTTGCCCTCAAACAATAACAACAAAAACAGACAAATCAGAGATGCTGAGTGCAGATGGCATTTCTCCAGTCACTGAACACAGATATGTGCGAGTCTGGGTCTCAGTCTAGACTTTCCAGTGACATTATCCACCCCCTTTTTTGTTTAAACTAAACTGGTTCCCTTACTTTCAGTTAAAGCAGATTCTATTACATCAAGGAAGGTCTAATCAAACTCTAATGAATTTGACTTTAGCATATGCAGTCAGTAAAAATATCAAGGTACTCCCATCAGTACCCATGTGTGCTTTGATGACAAATTTCTATATTTCTTTTTAAAATGTTTTTTCATTTATTTAATTTTGAGAGACAGAGTGAGACAGAGCCCAAGCAGAGGAGAGGCAGAGAGAGAAGACACAGACTCTAAAGCAGACTCCAGGCTCTGATCAAACATTCAGTATGGAGCCCGATGCGGGACTTCAACCCACGAACCCGTGAGATCATGACCTGAGCCAAAGTCTGATGCTTAGCCAATTAAGCCACCCACATGCCCCATGATGACCAATTTGGAGATAGCACTGACATGAAGGAAGCTTGAACAAACTGACACCACAGCTGCGAAGAAGACAGAATTAAACGACCTGAAAGGTCATATCTCTGTTGCTCACTTACCAAATTCCCAACAGCCCAACAACAGGGGAAACTTGAGAAGAGTCTGTCTTGTAGCCAGACTAACCAAGAAAAACCTGAAAAAATAAAAATCACATTCTTCATTTGCCACAAGAGACCCTCCCCTCACCGAACTAATGCATAGTATATCAAAAGTCTGCTTAGAATTAACCCCTTTTACCCCAATAGTAATTATTACATATTGTTATTAGATCCCTAGATCATACACAAAGTGCACATCTATGCCATTTCATCCTGATGCTGCTAGAATACACTGTACCCAGAATGAAAATTAATAGGAAAAATTCATTAAGTCATTGAATACATTACCATGTAATTGGGTTCATTTTAAAGGCAAGGGAAATTTAAAAATGAGACAGCTGAGTGTGGTGCTGATTCCAAGGGAGAACCTGCATTTTCAGAGATTCTAAAGTTGCTAGTGTGATCTAACTTCATTTGAGTCTTTCCTTAACTAAAATCACATAAAATACCTCTATTATTCATTTTTTTAAAATCACTCCATGTTAAGGTGACATTTTGACTCACAAATGGAAAGACAGAAGGGGAGAAAGAGAGAAGAGGTTTGAAGGGATATAGACACGTGTAAAAAAATGAAGGAACAGGTAAATAAAAGAGGCAAGTGTTCCTCACAGAAAGAAATGGCCAGTTATTGAAAGCGAGCTCAGAAAAAAAGGGATTCAACAGGCTTTTTGATTGAGAGTAAGGGTAGAGGTGGTAGGGAGGGAAAATAGGGTTAACTGGATCTTTGCACCAGATTGTGCTACTGAGAGAAGAGTGTTCCATATTCCGTATGGAAGAGCTATCTTCTAAGTGGACAGAAGAAAAGAAGAAAGTGAATTATTGATTGTGTCCACCAGACAGGAGTATATTAGGTGTTGAAATGTGAAGGCTATGATCTCACCCCACATCCCAAGTTAAAAACCTGTCTGCCATCCTAGCCAAATGTATCTTCATTCCTAATCTCCCTTCCTCACCTGAGTTTGCAGGCCACATGGTGGAGATCCATTCCTCCGCGGTGAACTGCCTCACTTGGTTGTCTTTCACGTGCCAGGATTCTGGCTCCTTAGCAAACACCACACAGCAGAATGGCTCTATTTTGAGTGCACAGACATATCCACAAGGACTTCTTTCGTCACATACTGCAAAGAATTTGCATGTGGATTTTATCTGCTCCTTTAGCTTACAGAAGTGATAGATAGGCAACTTCCTAATGGATTTTTTAATCTCTGTTTCTAACTTCTTAAGATCGTTTGCCTCTGCTTTAAAGCCAATTACTTCTTTTTCTTCATTTAACCCAATAAACAAATATCCCCCATCAGTATTTGCAAAAGCAGAAACATAATGAGGGAGGATCTCCTTAATGCGTTGCAACCACTTTCCTGTTGAGAAGTCTTTCATTTCAACATGTGTGGATTCAGTAAAGGGCACTTTTTCTCTGTACCTGAGCTGCGTCCTGTTAAAAAAGGCATCAGCCAAGTCCTTTATGTCACTCTCTTTTTGTACACCTGGCTGTAGAGGCAATTTCGGTCCAGACCATCTCCCTCCAGTTTTGCTCTTGGCTTTGAGGAACTCCAGTGAATCAGTGGCACTCATCATTTTTGTACATGTGACATCCCTTCTGTACAAATTGGTCCTCAAGGTGACAACCCGTAAACCAGAGGTTTCTGAGCTCCATGGCTTGACAAAAATTTGAAAATATTTACCTTGCTGCATAAAGATTAAGTATTTAGGAACAGATGGAAGAATATTTCCAACGGATTTTTCCAAATCTTGTCCTATTCCATCCTTTGGGTAACTATAGCTTTCATTCTCAATTTCAGCCTTGATCATTCCCCCTCCAGAATTCAGCAAAGTAACAACAGCTTGTGAGATGTTTTCATTCTGCTTTTTTCGTAGTTGACAATCTTTCATTTTCTTTCTATTCTTTGCCCCAAGGGTGACTTTTCCCACATTTACAACTAGTCCAGCAGAGTTAATTTCCAAATAAACACTACTGTTCATCTTCCCAGTAGCCATTCAATTTCCAAGCAGATATCCTTTCCTGTAAAACAGAAAGAGCCATGAATATAAAACCTGAGAAGGAAAGACAGCAAATTTTGTATGGTGAGGTGAGCCGAGTATTATTCTTTGCTGTATATGTTTCATTAAGTGCTATGGAAAAGATACAGTTTGAAATCTATTTGGATATATTTTGAGCTAAGATTATAATAATTTTTCTTCCTGTGAAGTTTTCAATATATTTTTTAAAGATACCACTTTTTGAAATACTCTCTACACCCAGTGCGAGGCTTGAACCCACAACCTCAAGATCAAAAGACATTTGTTCTACCAACTGACCCAGGCAGATGCCTAAATTTTTTGATTTTTGTGTCACAGTTTTATATGTCCATACTGTTTTTCATCTCATCTTTATCTCTGTTTATATCCCTTTTCAAACTCCTTATGTTTTTTCTTCGTCCCTCCAATAAGCCTCTCTAGGGAACCTATTTATGTTTTTCATCTTCTCAGTGTTCCAAATTTTATATGTTACTTTACTTTTCTTTTTAATGATTCCAACTTTTACCTTACTTTTCTCCTTTTATTCAGGAATCCTTCAGGAAAATTCAGGTCTAAAGATAACCAGGAATGTGCCATGTGAATAATTTTTCCATCTTGCAAGGATGAATTAGGTTCACATATTTTGGCCAGTTATATTAAGTAAGGTGGGCCAAGTTACTGTACCCTCTTCCTACCAGATATCCATATTTTCAGTGAGGTAATATTCTTCTATACCAGATGTCTGCTTTAGTATAAGTGTGCCCAATCCATTAGTTCTGTCCTTTTAAAGTCTACTGGGGTCACAATTCGCTACACATGGCTTAGAGATAGTTGAGAGCAAGTCCATCCCAGGCAAGAATCACTACACTACACTAGGAAAGGTCATGAAGGGGGCTTAGTATTCTTGTCTCCCGCTGCTGGGCCAGGATCCTGCAGAGGCTCAGCTTATATGCTTGAATGTCAACTCTGCCTCTATAAATTCCTGGTCCTGTGCTTGAATGTTCGTGTCCCTCCACAATTCATCTAATCCTACATAAGACTCCAGCTCCAGTAGAGCTGTCTGTTTTCCCAGGAATTCTATCAAATATTTGGTTTATATGTTTAGGAGCTCTGATGTTTGATGCGCACATGTTTACAGGTATTACACCTTCTTGGTGAACTAATTTTTTTCCTCATTATATAACGTCTTCATCCCTTATAACCACTTTTCATTTAAAGTTTAATTTGTTTGATATTAGTGTAGCACCTCTATTCTCTTTTGGTTACTAGTTGCAAGAAGACCTTTTTCCATCTTCTGCTTTAAACTGATGCATGTCCTTAGATCTAAAGTGAGTCTTGAAACAGATAGCCAGGAATCATGTAAAAAAATGCTCAACATCACTAATCACCAGGAAAATGCAAATCAAAACAACAATGAGAGGTCACCTCCCATCTATCAGAATGGCTAAAATGAAAAAGACAAGAAATACCAAGTGTGGCAAGTATTTAGAGAAAAAAAGAACCTTCATGCACTTTGGTCAGAAGATAAATTGGTGCAGCCACAGTGGAAATCATATAGAAGTTCCTCAAAGAATTAAAAATAAAAATACCATATGAAACAGATATTCCACTACTGGGTATCTACTGAAAGGAAACAAAAACACTAATCTGAAAAGATATATGCATTCTTATGCATGTTGCAGTGCTATTTATAATAGGCAACAAAGGACATAGTGACCCCTGAGAGAAAAAAAGATAAACAAGATGTGGTACACACACACACACACACACACACACACACACACACACTGGAATATTACTCAGCCATAAAAAGATGAGATTGGGTCCATAGATGGACCTAGAGGTTATTGCATTAAGTGAAATTAAGTGAAATAAATCAGACTGGAAAGAGAAATACCATATTATTTCATTCTTATGTGGAGAAAGAAAGAAAGAAAGAAAGAAAAAGAAAGAAGAAAGAAAGAAAGAAAGAAAGAAAGAAAGAAAGAAAGAAAGAAAGAAAGAAAGAAAGAGAAAGAAAGAAAGAAAGAAAGAAAGACATGGAGGGAGGGAGGAACGGAGGAAGGAGGGAGGGAAGGACAGACAGACCGACCATATCTGTAAATACAGAAAACAAACGGAAGGTCCCAGAGGGAAGAGAGTGGGGAGAATTGGTAAAATGGGTGAAGGGGATTGGGAGATACAGGTTTCCAATATGGGATGAATAAGTCGTGGGAATAAAAGACACAGCATAATGAATACAGTCAACGGTATCCTAATAGTTTTCTGTGGTACAGATAGTAGCTATGTGTGCAGTGAGCCAAGCATAATGTAAAAACTTGTCAAACCACTATGTTATTGTATACCTGAAACTAATGTAGTATGTTTGTCAACTCCCCTCAAAATTTTTTAAAATAAAAATTATATAAAATAAATAAACTGAGTCTTTTGGTAACAGCATACCGATGAATCCTGATTTTTGAAATCTATTCTATTAATCTATGTCTTTTGTTTACCCAGGGCAATCCATTTATATTGAAAGTAGTAACAGATAGTGAAGATACTGTTGATGTTTTGTTGTATTTTCTGTATGTGTTCTAGCTTTTCTCCCTCATTTCCTCCCTTACTGCCTTCCTTTGTGTTTAACTAATTTCCCCCATAGTTTACCTTAGGGGTCATTCTTACTGTTGTACTTTCTCAGTGTCTGGACAAATGTAGAATAACACATACCCATCACTATCCTATCACACAGAGTGTTTTCACTGCCCTATCTATCCTCTGTGTT
>PISW01013700.1:0-24851 GCA_004023785.1 Mungos mungo
GATTGGGAGGCACTCAGGCATAGCTTTCTTTGTTTTTATCTTCTTTGAGGTCCACTGATCTTTCTGCATCTTCAAAGTTATGATTTTTACTTAATTTTTAAAATCTCAGTAATTATTTTTTCCAAAAAATTTTCTGTCCTGTTTTCTCTCTCATTTCATTTTAGGATGCCAACTACATATGTTAAAGTTTTGATATTGACCCAGAAATACCTGAGAATCTTTTCTTTTTTCTTATTTTCCTGTTCTTTTTCTCTTCTTCATTTGGATATTTCTATTGATAAATACAATAACAATTAATGGAAGTGTCACTATCATGGTTAAAGGGTAATACATTTCTTAATTTGTTAGATATGGATTTCTGGCATAGTGGTTGCACCATATTTCATTGTCACCAACAATGTGTGTATTTATTGTGTGCCTACAGTATGCCAATCTATAAGGAAGTGATTAAAGCAAATCCCTTGCCTTTATGGTTGCCAGCTGTTGTGCTTTTATGTGTTGGATGTGATCTCTCTTCACATGGTCTCATATAAATTTATCCATCCTAAGGTTCTTATTTTTATTTTTTATATTATTACGTTTACAACCAAGTTAGTATATGGTGCCACAATGATTTCAGGAGTAGATTCCTTAATGCCTCTTATGCATTTAGCCCATCCCCCCTCCGACCATCCCTCTAGTAATCCTCTGTTTGTTCTCCATATTTCAGAGTCTCATGTTTTGTCCCCCTCCCTGTTTTTACATTATTTTTGCTTCCCTTCCCTTATGTTCATTTGTTTTGTATCTTAAAGTCTTCATATGAGTGAAGTTGTATGATATTTGACTTTCTTTGACTGATTAATTTCCCCTACCATAATACCCTCTAGTTCTATCCACATAGCTAACTGCAAATGGCAAGATTTCATTCTTTTTGATTGACAACTAATACTCCATTGTATATATATCACATCTTCTTTATCCATTCATCCATCGATGGACATTTGGGCTCTCTCCATGCTTTGGCTATTGTTGATAATGCTTCTATAAACATTGGGGTTCATGTGCCCCTTTGAAACAGCACACATGTATCCCTTGGATAAAAACCTAGTAATGCAATTGCTGGGTCTTATGGTTGTTCTATTTATAATTTTTAAAAAAATGTTTTATTTATTTTTGAGAGAGAGAGAAAGAGACAGTGTGAGCAGGGGAGAATCAGAGACAGAGGGGGACACAGAATCAGAAGACAGGCTCCAAACTCTGAGCTGTCAGCACAGAGTCCCATGTGGGGCTTGAACCAATGACCATGAGATCATGACATGAACCAACATCGGATGCTCAACTGACTGAGCCACCCAGCCACCACTAATTTTAATTTTTTGAGAAGCCTCCATACTGTTTTCCAGAGTGGCTGTACCAGTTTGCATTCCCACATGCAGGGTAAAATATATTTTTTTCTGCACATCCTCGGCAAGATCTGTTATTGCCTGAGTTGTTAATGTTAGCCATTCTGATAGGGGTGAAGTAGTATCTCATTGTGATTTTGATTTATACTTCACTGATGATGAGTGATGTTGAGCATATTTTCCTGTGTCAGTTGGCCATCTGAATGTCTTCTTTGGAGAAGTGTATATTCATGTGTTTTGTTAGATATTAGATGTGTTTTGTTCTGGGTTTTGAAAGGAGCTTGATTGTTTAGAGAAAAAAGAGGAAAAGAAAAGAAAAAAAGAGGAGAATGTTCAAAAATGTAAAAAATGAATGCAGTGAAATAGAATAAAATGAAATGGTGTAGGTAAAATAGAATTTGAAAAATTTGCAAAAAAAGTAAAAAATATAGAAAAAATTAAATAAGAGTATTTTAATACAAATTGAAAATAAAATTTTTTTCTCTTTGTATTCACTTTAATGAGAAAACATTTGAAATTTTGAAAAAATGTATAGGAATGCAACTGATTTCTGTACATTGATTTTGTACCCTACAACTTTGCTGAATTCATTGATCAGTTCTAGAAGGCTTCTGGTGGAGTCGATTGGGTTTTCCATGTAGAGTATCATGTCATCTGCAAAAAGTGAAAGTTTGACTTCTTCTTTGCCGATTCTGATACCTTTTATGTCCTTTTGTTGTCTGATTGCTGATGCTAGGACTTCCAACACTATGTTAAACATCAGTGGTGAGAGTGGACACCCCTATCATGTTCCTGATCTCAGGGGAAAAGCTCTCAGTTTTTCCCCATTGAGGATGATATTACCTATGGGCTTTTCATAAACTGCTTTTAAATGTTTAGGTAAGTTCCTTCTATTCCGACTTTCTCAAGGGTTTTTATTAAGAAAGGGTGCTGTATTTTGTCAATTGCTTTTTCTGCATCTATCGACGGGATCATATGGTTTTTATCCTTTCTTTTGTTAATGTGATGGATCACATTGATGGATTTGCGAATATTGAACCATCCCTGTAACACAGGAATGAATCCCACTTGATCATGATGGATAATTCTTTTTATATGCTTTTGAATTTGATTTGCTAGTATCTTGAGTATTTTTGCATCTGTATTCATTAAGGATATTGGTCTGTAGTTCTCTTTTTTTGCTGGGTCTCTATCTGGTTTGGGTATCAAGGTGATGCTGGCTTTGTAGAATGAGTTTGGAAGATTTCCTTCTATTTCTATTTTTTGGAATAGTTTAAGAAGAATGGGTATGAGTCTGCTTTAAATGTTTGGTAGAATTCCCCTGGGAAACCATCTGGCCCTGGGCTCTTATTTGTTGGGAGCCAATCATTCGTTAGTAGGGTGGTTTTTAACCACCACATTTTTGGAGGTTTTCCAGACTTTTTCCTGTGGTTAATTTCAAGTTTCATAGCATTGTGATCTAAAAGTGCACATGGTATGATCTCTATTCATTTCTCCCTAGAATTCATGTTTATAGTGGTGTCTCTGACACCTTGTATTCTTTGCAACATTTCCCTCTTAGGATTTCTTGTAGGGCTGGTTTGGTGGTCACGAATTCTCTCAATTTTTGTTTATTTGGGAACACCTTTATCTCTCCTATTTTGAATGACAGCCTTGCTGGATAAAGGATTCTTGGCTGTATGTTTTTTCTGTTCATCACATTGATGATTTCCTGCCAGTCCTTCCTGGCCTGCCAAGTTTTATTGGATAGGTCTGTAACCACTCTAATAGGTTTCCCTTTGTACGTGAGGGCCATTTTAACCCTAGCTGCTTTTAGAATTCTCTCTTTATCCTTATATTTTGCCAGTTTCACTATGATATGTCGTGCCAAAAGTCGATTCAATTTACGTCTTAAGGGGGTTCTTTGTGCCCCCTAAATTTGAATGTCTATTTCTTCTCCCAGATTTGGGAAATTCTCAGTTATAATTTGGTCTAGTATCCCTTCAGGACCTTTCTCTCTGTCTTCCTCTTCAGGAATTACTATGATACGGCTGTTGTTCTGTTTGATTGTACCACGCAGGTCTCGAATTCTTTCCTGCTTCTGGATCAATTTCTCTGTTTTTTTCAGCTTCCTGGTTTGCTATATCTTCTAATTCACCTATTCTTCTCTCTGCCTCTTCAATCCTTGAGGTGGCTGCCTCGATTTTATTATTCACCTCATTTATAGCCTTTTTCAACTCATCACACCTATTTTCAAATTGCCTAGTCAGTCTCAGTTGTTTCTTTGATGCTGTATTTTCCAGGCCCGCCTCGGTTCAAAGTCCTAGTCCATGCACTTTTATGCTACCACAGATGAGATGTTCTTGCTTTGGTGGCTGGCTTCTTAGCCAGAATCTCGTAGGGGGAGGGAGCAGTTTCTCTAGGTGCTGGCAGGGATTTATGCTGCTGCTGCCGGAGTCAAGGTACACGCCCTCACAGACCACTGCTGACTCCCAGCCCCCTGCTGACTCCCAGCCCCCAGGCCCCAGCTAGGATAGAGATTGAGTAGGGAGAGGGATCAGTTTCTCTTGGTGCTGGATGGGATTTGCGTTGCTGCTGCCTAAGGCGAGGTGCGCAGCAGGAGGCAAAGTGCACGCCCTCACAGACACTGCTGCGGACTCCCAGCCCCCAGCTAGGATCCTGATAGCATAGGGAGACTGAGCAGTTTCTCTTGGCACAGGCTGGCATTCGCGCTGTTGGTGCCCAAGGCGCCGGGCACTGCCAGAAATGAGCTGCGTGCTCCTGCATCCAGATTGCACCCCCCGCCTCCACCGCCGCCAACTCCCTGCTGGGATTGCATAGGGATAGGGGCTATTTTTTCCCTGCTGCCACCCGGGATTCTGGATTCTTGCTTCCAATGCTGGAGGTGAGATGCAATGTGGAAATGGGGTGTGTGCTCCTGCTCTGGCAGCTGAGGCCAAAGTGCACGCCACTGCAGCCGCCACCACCACTGCCACGGCCGCTGGCTCCCCGCTGGCATGACACAGGGCTGGAAGCTGTTTTTTCCCCTGTGCCACCCGGGTTCGGGATTTGGGCTACCCAGTAGTTATATATGGAGTGAGAGTTTCTCTCTCCGAGCGCAGTTAAATGCTCTTTATCTCTTCCCCAGAGTCAGTACTATGTGTGTGTTCAGTTTCTCTTTCTCTTCCCTTTGTCTCTCAGGGGCTCCGCATACTTGCCCCGTGTTGGGCTGGGGCTCCCACCTCCCCTGCCCCTCTCTGGCTGGCCTGTTTCCCAATCTCCCCAGTTCGCACTCACTCACTCAGGCATCTTTGAGGTTGTCTTCTTTCTAGAGTCTGTATTTTCTCCTTACACTCTTGCAGATGAAAGTAATGTACTTCTCAGTTCAATAGATGGGACAGATGAAGTTTACAGAGCTCCCTTCTTCTCTGCCATCTTGGCTCCTCCCACAGTCTTTATTTTAAAGTCTAGATTATCTGATATAATTATGACCACTCTGGCTTTCTCTTGTCGACCATAAGCATGATAGATGGTTCTCCATCCCCTTACTTTCACTCTCAAGGTGTCTTGAGGCCCAAGTGGGTCTCTTGTAAACGGCATATAGATGGATCATATTTTCATATCCTTTCTGTTACCCTATGTCTTTTGATTGGAGCATTTAGTCCATTGATGTTTACAGTGAGTACTGAAAGATACGAATTTATTGCCATTATATTGCTTGTAGAGTTGGAGTTTCTCATGGTGTTCTCTGGTCCTTTGTAGACTTTGTTGCTTTTGCTCTTTCTTTTTCTTTTCTCCCTTCAGGGAGTCCCCCTTATCATTTCTTTGAGGGCTGTTTTAGTGGTCACAAACTCCTTCAATTCTTTTTATGTCTCCTGTGTTGAATGATAGCCTGCTGGATAAAGAATTCTTGGCTGCATATTTTTCTGATTCAGTACATTGACTATCCCCTGCCACTCCTTCCTGGCCTGACATGTTTCTGTGGATAGGTCTGCTGCAAACCTGATCTTTATTTTCTGTAGGTGAAGGACTTTTTTCCCTTGCTGCTTTCATTTTTTCCTTGCCTGAGTATTTTGTGAATTTGACTATGATATGCCTTGTTGATGGTTTGTTTATGTTCAGTCTTGTGGGAGTCCTCTGTACTTCCTGGATTTTGATGTCTGTGTCTTTCCTCAGGTCAGGAAAGTTTTCTGCTATGATTTGCTCACATAACCCTTCTACCCCTTTCTCTCTCTCTTTATCTTCTGGGTCCCCTATGATTCTGATGTTGTTCCTTTATCATGAGTCACTGATTTCT
The DNA here is from genome assembly GCA_004023785.1 of Mungos mungo. Classification (NCBI taxonomy): domain Eukaryota; kingdom Metazoa; phylum Chordata; class Mammalia; order Carnivora; family Herpestidae; genus Mungos; species Mungos mungo. The sequence goes on from PISW01013700.1 coordinate 5,659, forward strand.
CTAATTCTTAAGTTGTGCTCTTTTGCCTTAGTTTCCCTCTTTTTATCTGCTTCATTATTGACCATAGGTTTGTCCTCTAATATCGTTGATTTACTGCTCTGCCTTCCTTGCCACCACAACATTCATTCGAGATTGGAGCTCAGTTATAGCATTTTTTATGTCATCCTGATTTGATTTTCCTTTTTTAAAAAATCTCCACAGAACGGGATTCTAATTCATTTTCAACCCCCGCAATTTCTTATCCTGATTTTGAATTCTGGTACAGACATCTTGCTTAAATCTTTGTTGATTAAGTCCCCTGCTGTCGTTTCTTCTTGCTCTTTCTTTTGGGGGTGAATTCCTTCTTTTTGTCATTGTGAAGGATGAAAAGGAATAATAAGTTAAAAAATTAAAATTATAAAATTAAAAACAACCCACACAAAAATCAATAAATGATGCTAGATCCTTGGTGTGTTTTGGTCTAGGTATTGATAGTAGCTTGAGAGATTACAGAAAAAAGAGTAAAAAAAAAGAAAATGAAAAATGTTACATAATTTGAAAAAAATAGAATGAAATAGGGTAAAATGAAATAAGGGTGGTAAATAGAATTTAGAACATTTACAAAAAAGTAAAATGTATATAGAAACAATGAACAAAGAATGTTTAAAAAATAAAATTTTCTCTTGCTGTATTCAAGAAAAAGAAAAGAAACAAAAAGGAAAAAAAATTGATAGGTGGACCAGTGATCAAACTGAAATACGATTGAAATTACATAGTTTTCCATTGGAAGTCAACCATCAAAGAACTTTTTCGTCTGTAAACTCGCAGGGGGAGATTCTTGTGAGGTTTCTGTAGAGGAAGGTTAGTCGAGTTGGGTGGGGCTTAGTGTAATGGGTCTGATCTCCACTAGATGGCGCAACTTAGTTTACTGTGGTGGACTGTTGAGGTGCTTGTAGGTGTGTATGCGCATGCGCGAGATGGGTGAAAATGGCTGAGCAATGACCAGTTGCCCGTCTCACCTAGCAGTGTTTATGGGACCGTGTTGCTCCCGATGTCCAGAGACTTTGGCTGGATGCCAGCCCGCCCCAGAGAAGTTCATGCGATTGTGTAGTAGTAGCATTTCAGCAATTATGGTAAGTCACAACACACATCTCGCACCAGGCTTCGCCTATAATGTCCTTGTTCCAGCACCATCGAATGTGGTTTTCCTCTGGGGTCTGTTGGGACCTTGGTGGCCACACAACCTCTACCCAATGTCCTCCCAGCAGGGAACCGCCTCTTCCTGTGTGGCCCACAAAACTCTCAGACCTCACTTTGCTCCTGGGGATTTGCTCTTCACACCAGAGTACCCCCAGGTAACTGCAGGGTTTCAGACTCTGTGTTTCCTGTTTATAGAATCTTAATGGAATTTAAACCGTCTACTTCTCCCTTTTTTGTTCAGTTTCTGGGTCTGTTCCACTTTTCCACTTTCTCTCCAGCTAATTTCGGCAGGGGGCAGGGGTGGTGGTAGTGCTTTTCCTGTCTCTCCCAGCCATTTCCATTTCTCTCGCTTGCAAAAAGACCTCCCTTCCCTCAGCGGCTTCTCTTTCCCTCATTTCATCTCTCCGTGTGGAATACCTCTAGTGTTTTGTGGTTCAGTTGTTGTGCAGATTGTTGTGTTAATTCTCAGGTAAGTTTTCTAAGTGTGCAGGATGGTTTAGTGTTGATCTAGCTGTATTTCATGGATACAATGCAAAAAAATCAAAACAAAACCCTTCCATGCTGTTGTACCATCTTGGCCTCCCTCCTCAACTCATATGTTTTGATTGATAATGGAATTAATACTACTTTCCATTATAATGGAAACAGGGATATTTCACATAAGAACGATAACATTGCATCCTGAAAATAACACATGTGTACATGTAATCGTGGTTGGAGGAGCAACTGGTGTGAACATGACTGAGGAACCATCAGGACCTGACCCAGATGCATTCAGCTGTGGACCCTTGGGTATCAGCTTCCTCGGCAGTTTTTAGGCAAAGTTATAAAATCTCTGCTGCCTGATGCCTGTTTCTCAGCCTTTATTCAATTCATCCATTCTAGCCCTGGAAGACTCCCTTTGATGCAGGTGAAAATTTAATGGCTATGAAATGAAATTTCAGGTAGAAGACCAGGAATTGTAGGGTTAAGGCAGATGATTGAGAGCATGAGGACATTTGTGGCAAGTTGAGTGCTTCAAACAGCGACTGCAGGAGAGGCTGAAGCTCATTCTGTCCCCACTGATTGCATGAAGATTCTGATCTCACCTACCTCAGGGACAGTGGCCTGTGGTCAGTGTTTCTGAGGTCTGAGAATTGTCTGTTTAAGATATGTGTGTGCTACATTTCTTTACAAATATGCATATAGGGATATCATGTTCATAGTTTGAAGTTGACTACAGAGGAATATTTTTACCTAAGGATTTGGCAAGCACTGTAACGCTGGGGTTTTTAAAAAAGAATTTCAGGAGCTGCTTCAAAAGCACACTCTTAGACCAGAGGCACAAGTATGGACTGTCCCAGTAGAATGGGAAGGGCTGTCTGGGAGGGGAGAGAGGGGAAACTTTGGGCTTTCACTCACACTTTAGCTCTCAGTGTGCCCGGGGCCTCTAGTCCCTCCAGAGCAGATTGCACTCTGGCAGCAGACCTGATTACTGTGAACATTTCAGGCATGAGAAGAGCCTCATTCATGGCTCCCGTCATCACCCTTTATACCTTCCACCCAGTATTTATCATTATGGAGGAATCACATGGTGCCTCAGTGTGCGGGATTGTGGAAGCATATGTATCTTAAACAGACCTCAGAAAGTTAACAGCCAATTGGGAAACACTGTCAGTGCGCCACTATCTCTGAGGTAGGTGCTCTGATGATTAGACTGTGAAACCAGAGGGGAAAGAATGAGCTGTGGCAAGAGGCATCATGTGGGCCCACAAACTTTTCCTCTTGAATCCCCAAATGACTTCACTCCATTCATTACTTGATATTTCCTCAACCTGATGGCATCCTACTTTATTTTCAAGGCTAAGTTCAGATATGAAGTCATTCTTAAACTATTACAAATATAAACAATGAGAATGACTTCCATTGTGTTTCCATATTAAAATTTACTTGTATAAACTAATACATTGACTTCATCATTTAATTTTAGTATGTAAAAGTCTCTTATTTAGGAGCTTAGGACCTTACTCAGAAGACAAATTTATTTATTAATTTTTCAAAAGTTATAATTTAAATTCAAGTTAACATACAGTGCAATATTAGTTTCAGGTGTACAAGATAGTGGTTCAGCACTTCTGTACACACCTGATGCTCATCTCAGCAAGTGCCCTCCTTAATCCCCATCACCTATTCCCCACCCCGACCTTCCCACCCCTCTGGCAACCTTTAGTTTTTCTCTGTAGTTAAGTATGTTTTTGTTTTTGTTTTTCTCTCTCCCTCCACCCCCTTTGCTTGAACAAATCATCTTATTTACTTTTAGTATCATAGTTTCTGGAGTATAAATTTTCAGAATGGAGTATAATTAGATAAATGTGAAATGGCAACAGCAAAAACAATCTTTGTATATAAACTGAATTTTCCTCTGTTAATAGGAAGGTCATCTGCTCCAGGCTTGACTACCTTAAACCACACTGGTGTTAGCCACATGGTCTTCCGTTTGCTGGATATCCCTGGCCTTGAGGACCAGCATGTGTGGTCCCTTCTTCATTTCCTATGTCATCACCCTGCTTGGGAACAGCCTGCTCATCTGCATTATCCTCACAAAGCACAGCCTCCATGAACCCATGTACCTCTGCCTCTGCATGCTGGCCGGGGCAGATGTTGTCCTCTCCACGTGCACAGTACCTCAGGCCTTGGCCATCTTCTGGTTCCATGCCGGGGAGATCTCCCTGGATCGTTGCATCTCTCATCTCTTCTTCATCCATACCACCTTCATCTCTGAGTCCGGCATCTTGCTGGTGATGGTGTTTGACCACTACATTGCCATATGCTACCCGCTGAGATACACCACTATTCCTACACGTGCTGACTGCAAAAATCGGAGTGTCTATCTTTCTGAGAAGTTATGCTACCATTTCCCCCATAATATTTCTTCTGAAAAGATTGGCTTTCTGCCAGAGTAGCATCTTCCCAAACACAGTGTGTAAGCATATTGTCTTGGTCCATGCTTCCTGTAACAAAATATGAGTACACCTCTGGTATGGAGTTTTTGCTCTAATGTCAACCTTGGTCATAGATGTGCTACTTTTTATTTCTTATGTACTAATTCTCCACGCTGTCTTCTGTTCCTGAGATGCTCACCTCAAAGCTGGGATCTTTACAACCCTTACTCAGCAGTTTGGTCGCCACCTTTGCACTCCACATTCATGTCCTGCTGGCCAGTATCTGCATTCTGGCTCCTCTTATCCTGAATCCCATCATTTATGGGATAAAGGCCAAAGAGTTCCACGACTAGGTAGTTTATGTGTTGTTTTCAAGGCAGAAATTACATTGATGTGGAAGCTGGCATTCCTTTTCATTAGAAATTCTCTCCATGGATGAGCTTTAGCACCAGTTTAGGGCTGCAGCTAAGATGCTAGTCCAATGACTCCAGGTGTTGCTGTTTCTAGTGAAATGCATCGGTGTGATTTTTGTACTTGTTTCTTCCAAGGTCTTTAATATGTCATTAAATATCAGTGTCTTTGGGGCTTGGTTAACTTTCTCCCCATAGAATTGAGAAGTAGTCAGGGCACCTCTCACTTACCTGTCTAACCCTAGACTGGAGAATTACATGAGATTAATCTTTGAAAGTGATTTTCTTCTGGCAGTTGCTAAACTATTCCTTTCATCCTTGTGACTTATTTATTTTATAACTGGCAGTTTGTACATCTTAATCTCCTTCACCTAGTTTCTCCCATCCCCAGACCCCTCTTCCCTCTGGCAGTTACCAGTTTGTTTTCTATATTGATGAATCTGTTGCTGTTTGCTTGTAATCCCCCTGAGTTCTCACCACTCTGTGGCTCTGAGCCCTTTTCATACTTTATTTTCCTCTACCACGTGTCTGCTCCTGCTCCTGCTGGAGCCAGTTATTGTATAGACCTGGTTTTATCCCACCTTGATTATTTATTTGTGTATCTCCATATCCCTTCAGGTAAATATGTTTGGCAAGGAAAGCACTTCTGTGCATTCTCTGCATTACTTGTTGCACCCACAACAGTTTGTAGCACATTTAAAGACTGTTAGATATTTGTTGAATGAATGAGTAATGAGAAGATGAGTGAATGAACCATATGAAAGTAGTTGCTGGCCGAAACTCTTCAGAATCTGGGTACCCTGATTGCCTAGTGATTTCCACGTAGTCAAATCATTCATCTTTTCCTATGTTCTTTTGTTTTTCACATTGGTTTTCCTTACTTTAAGATAAGTCCATTACTCACTAGTTTTATTTCATTTGTTTTGGAGTATAAATTTTATATTTAATATTTTAATAGCATCTGTTCATTTAAAAAAAGTTAGGGGAAACATTGTAATCATCACAATAATCACACCCAGACACATAATCATTAATTTTTGGAAAAAATTTTGTTTTTTATGAATATTCTCAAGCACCGATCTGTTGTATAATGATTTTTATGACTTACATTTTTTAAAATTTATAGTTTATTGTCAAGTTGGTTTCCATATAACACCCAGTTCTCTTCCCCACACATACCCTCCTCCATGCCCATCATCCCCTTTATCCTTTCCCCTCCCCCCCTTCAGACCTCAGTTTGTTTTCAGTATTTAAGAGTCTCTCATGATTTGCCTCCTTCCCTCTCCCTGAGTCTTTCTCCCCTCTTTTCCTCTCCATAGTCCTCTGTTAGGTTTCTCCTGTTAGATCTATGAGTGAAAACATATGGTATTTGTCCTTCTCTGCCTGACTTATTTCACTTAGCATGACCCTCGAGTTCCATCCACTTTGCTACAAATCGCCAGATTTCATACTTTCTCATTGCCATGTAGTATTCCATTGTATATGTAAACCACATCTTCTTGATCCATTCATCAGGTGATGGACATTTAGGCTTTTTTCATGATTTGGCTATTGTTGCCAGTGCCGCTATGAACGTTGGGGTACATGTGCCCTTATGCCTCAGCCCTTCTCTATCACTTGGGTAAATCCCTAGCAGTGTTATTCCTGGGCCATAGGGGAGTTCTATTGATAGTTTTTTGAGGAACCATCACACTGTTTTCCAGAGTAGCCGTACCAGTTTACATTCTCATCAACAGTGTCGGAGGGTGCTCATTTCTCCACATCCTCGCCAGCATCTATAGTCCCTTGATTTGTTCATTTTTGCCAATCTGATTGGCATGAGGTGGTGTCTCAGTGTGGTTTTGATTTGTATTTCCCTTATGATGAGTGACGCTGAGCATTATTTCATGTGTCTGTTGGGCTCCTGGATATCCTTTTTGGAGAAGTTTCTATTCATGTCTTCTGCCAGTTTCTTCACTGGATTGTTCATTTTTCAGGTGTGGAGTTTGGTGAGTTCCTTGTATTTCGCATACTAGCCCTTTATTCGATATGTCATTTGCAACCATCTTTTCCATTCTGTCGATTGCCTATTAGTTTTCATGATTGTTTCCATTGCAGTGCAGAAGCTTTTTTTCTGGATGAGGTGTCAATAGTTCACTTTTGCATTTGATTCCCTTGCCTTTGGGATATGTGTCACGTAGGAAATTGCTGCAGTAGAGGTCAAGGAGGCTGTTTCCTTCTTTATCCTCTAGGGTTTTGATGGTTTCCTGTTTCATTTTCAGGTCCTTCATCCATTTTGAGTTTACTTTTGTGTATGGTGTGAAAACATGGTCTAGTTTCATTTTTTTGCATGTTGATGTCCACTTCTACCAGCACCATCTGTTCTTTAACAGGCTGTCTTTTTTCCATTGGATACTCTTTCCTGCTTTGTCAAAGATTAATTGGCCATACATTTGTGAGTCAAGTTCTGTGTTCTCTATTCTATTCCATTGTTCTATGTGTCTGTTTTTTCTGCCAATACCATACCGTCTTGATGATGACAGCTTTGTATTTGAGGCTAAAATTTGGGCTTGTGATGCCTCCCGTTTTGGTTTTCTTCTTCAATATTACTTTGGCTATTTGGGGTCTTTTGTAACTCCATACGAATTTTAGGATAATTTGTTGTAGTTTTGAGAAGAATGCTGGTGCAATTTTGATTGGTATTGCATTGAATGTGTAGATTGCACTGGGTAGTAATGACATTTTAATTTCTGATCCATGAGCATGAAGTGGTTTTCCATTTCTTTGTGTCTTCTTCAATTTCTTTCAAAAGATTTCTATAGTTTTCATCGTATATGTCTTTTACATCATTGGTTAGGTTCATTGCTAGGCATTTTATGGTCTTTTTGTGCAATTGTGAATGGGATAAGTTTCTTGATTTCTCTTTCTGTTGCTTCATTATTGGTGTATAAAAATGCAACTGATTTCTGTTCATGGATTTTGAACCCTGTGACATTGCTGAATTCATGGATGAGTTCTAGTAGGCTTCTGGTGGAGTCTGCTGGATTTTCCATGTAGATTATCATGTCATCTGTGAAAAGTGAATGTTTGACTTCATATTTGCCAATTCTGATGCCTTTGACTTTTTTTGTTGTCTTATTGCTGATGCTAAGATTTCTAGCACTATGTTAAACAACAGTGGTGTGAGTGGACATCCCTGTCGTGTTCCTGAAATCAGGGGGAATGCTGTCAGTTTTTCTTCATTGAGGATGCTATTAGCTGTGGGCTTTTCATAAATGGCCTTTATGATGTCTAAGTAAGTTCCTTCTATCCCGACTTTCTCAAGGGGTTTTATTAAGAAAGGATGCTGTATTTTGTCAAATGTTTTTCTGGATCTATCGACAGGATCATATGGTTTTTATCTTTTCTTTTGTTAATGTTATGTATTACACTGATGAATTTGTTAAAACTGAACCAGCCCTGTAACCCAGGAATGAATCCCATTTGATCATGATGGATCATTCTTTTTATATGTTGCTGGATTCGATTTGGTAGTATCTTGTTGAGTATTTTCCCTCTTGTATTCATTAAGGATATTGGCCTGTAGTTCTCTTTTTTTGTTGGGTCTCCGTCCAGTTTGGCAATCAAAGTGATGCTGGCTTCATAGAATGAGTTCAGAAGTTTTCTTTCTGTTTTTATTTTTCAGAATAGTTTGAGAAGAATCATTATTAATTCTACTTGAAATGTCTGGTAGAATTCCCTGGGAAGCTATATGGCCCTGGGCTCTTATTCACTGGGAGTTTTTTGATAACGGATTCTATTTCTTCACTGGTTATTGGTTTGTTCATACTTTCTATCTCTTCCCGTTTGAATTTTGGTAGTGCATGTCTGTTTAAGAATTTTTCCTTTTCTTCCAGGTTGTCTAGTTTGTTGGCATATAATTTTTCATAGTAATCTATGATGATTGCTTGTATTTCTGAGGGATTGGTTGTAATAGATCCATTTTCATTCGTGATTTTGTCTATTTAGGTGTTCTCTTTTTTCTTTCTGTGGAGCCTGGCTAGAGGTTTATCAGTTTTGTTTATTTCTTCAAAAGACCAACTCTTGGTTTTATTGATCTGTTCAACTGTTATTTTTGATTCTATATTGTTTATTTCTCCCCTGATCTTTATTATTTCTCTTCTTCTGCTGGATTTGGTGTGCTCTTGCTATTCCCCCATCTAGTTCCTTTATGTACTCTGTTATTTTTTGAATTTCTGCTTTTTCTAGTTTCTTGAAATTGGGCTGGATTGCAATATACTTTGCTCTTAGGACTGCCTTTGCTGCGTCCCAGAGAGTTTGGATTGTTGTATTTTCATCTTCATTTGTTTCCATATATTTTTAAATTTTTTCTCTATTGCCTGATTGGCCCAATCGTTCTTTAGTAGAGCGGTTTTAACCTCCACATTTTTGGTGATTTTCTAGACTTTTGCCTGTGATTGATTTCTAGTTTCTTAGCATTGTGATATGAAAGTGTGCAAGGTATAATCTCAATTTGTTTATATTTATGGAGGGCTGCTTTCAGCCCCAGTATGTGATCTATCTTGGAGAATGTGCCACGTGCACTTGAGAAGAAGGTGAATTTTCTGGCTTCAGGATGCAGAGTTCTAAATATATCTGTCAAATCCATCTGTTTCAATGTATCATTTAGATCCATTGTTTCTTTAGTGATTTTCTGTCTAGTTGATCTATGCATTGCTGTAAGTGTAATATTAAAATCCCATGCAGTTAGCACATTCTTTTCAATTAGATTGTTTCTGTTTGTGATTGTTTTATGTATTTGGTTGCTCCCAAATTCAGCTCATAGACATTTATAATTGTTAGCTCTTCCTGATGGAGAGACTCTGTAATTAGTATATAATGTTCTTCTTCATCTTTTGTTTCTGCCTTTACTTTAATGTCCAGTTTGAAATCAAACAAACAAACAAAAAATAAAACAAAAAAAAAACAAATAAAAAACAAAGTCCTGTTTGTTCAATGTAAGTATGGCTACTCCAGCTTTCTTTTGACTACCTCTCACATGATAGATATTTCTCCATCTCCTTACTTTCAACATGAAGGTGACTTCAGGTCTAAAATGAGTCTCTTGTAGAAAGCAAATAGATGGATTTTGTTTTTTTTTAATCCATTCTGCTACCCTGTGTCGTTTGATTGGAGCATTCAGTCCATTTATATTCAATGTTATTATTGAAAAATATGTGCTTAGATTCATCGTGTTCTCTGTAAGGTTCATGCTTGTGGTGGTGCCTCTGGCACCATGTATTCCTTGCAACATTTTCCTTAGAGAGTCCTTCTTAGGATTTTTTATAGGGCTGGTTTAGTGGTCATGAATTCTCTCAATTTTTTTTTTTTTGGAACACCTTTATTTCTCCTTCTATTCTGAATGACAGGCTTCCTGGATAAAAGATTTTTGACTGCATATGTTTTTTGCTCATCACATCAAAGATTTCATGCCATTCCTTTCTGGCTGGCCAAGTTTCAGTAGATAGGTCTGTAACCACTCTGATAGGGTTCCCTTTGTACGTTAGGGCCCTTTTCTCCCTAGCTGCTTTCATAATTCTCCTTTTACCTTTATATTTTGCCAGTTTTACTATGATCCATCGTGCTGAATGTCGATTCAAGTTACGTCTTAAAGGGGTTCTCTACCCCTCTTGGATTTCACTATTTCCTTCCTCAGATTGGGGAAGTTCTCAGCTATAATTTGATCAAGCACCACTTCAGGACATTTTTCTATTTTTTCTTCTTCAGGAATTTTTATGATATGGATATTGTTTCATTTGATTGTATCAGTCAGGTCTTGAATTTTCCTTTAGTAGTCCTGTGTCAATTTCTCTTCCTTTTTCTTGGCTGCCTCTTTTCCTATTCCTGTATCTTCTAATTCACGTATTCTCCTCTCTGCCTCTTCAATCGGTGCAGTGGTAGCATCTATTTTATCATGCACCTCATTTATAGCAGTTTTTAACTCATCACAGCTATTTTGAAGGTCCCTAGTCTTTGTATCAATAGCTTCTCTGAGGTCTTCTATGCTTTTTTCAAGCCCACTGATTAATTTTATGACAATTGTTTAAATTCTTGCTTCATTATGTTACTTATAACTGTTTTGAGCAGCTCTGTAGCTGTGACTTCTTCCTGGAATTTCTTTAGAGGAGAGTTCTTCTGTTTTGTCATTTTGGGTAGCTTTCTGTCTTTTGTCAGTTTTAAAAGCTTTTTATGCACTCTGCACCTGTGAGTATTGCTGTATTAATGGAGGCTCATTGAGTGTCCAGGGCCTGTCTGTTCAGGAAGTGTTCTTTAATGGCGTCTCTCAGTTTCTTGGTTTCTGTTGTTGTGTTTTGATTATTTTACTTCATACTCAGTGATATTTGGGATTCTCCACCATGTGTACTTTGGCTTGCTTCTTGAGGTAGCCCTGACATGGAAGACAGACAGACAAACACACAGGGAACAAAAGCACGCAGCTGCACAGACAAATTAAACAATGAAGCAAACAAAAAGTGGAAAGAAAAGAAAAGAAAAAAAGGCGGGGGGGGGGGACAGAAACAACAAAAGACCGTGGACAGTCTAAAAGAATATAACCAGCCAAGGGAAGAAATGAGGAGAAGGGAAAATATATCTGGATGGCAAGAAAAATAATAAGGCAGCTCTCCCGCGCTGATGGGTATGGTTTGGTGTAGATAGGTTTTGGGGGCATTCTCCAAGGTCCTGCCTTTGTGGTTGTAGGGAGAAGAATGGCGGAGTCCCAAGCTCTGCTCAAAACAAGTGTTGCAATCTGCTGTTTTGAGTCTGATCTCCTGTGCTGAAGGCAAGCCAAGTTGTATTTTCCAAGTCCCGCCTCGTTTCCAAATCCTAGTCCATGTACCTTAATGCTACTGCCTGAGATGAGATGTATTCCCACTGGAGGCAGCTTCCTATCCTGGATCGCATTGGGGGAGAGTGCTATTTCTCCTGGCACCATCTGGAATTGGCATCCCGTCTGCCGAGCCCAAGGAAGAATTTGCCAGCTAGGTGGGACAGATTTCTCTTCCTGAACCCCACGGTTATATATGGGGTGACAATATCTCTGTCCGTCTCAGGCTGTGTGTTTTTTCTCTTCTCTAGAGACAGTTCAATGAGCATTTTCAGTCTCTATTTCTCTTCCCCGTGTCTTCAGGGGCTCTGCACACTCTTCCTGTGTTGGGCTGGGGCTCCCATCCCTCCACACTTCCGGGACCTGTCCAACTTTTTAATTTCCCCAGTTCTCTCTCACTGACTCGCTGACTCACTCACTCATTCACTCAGGCATCTTTGAGGTTGTCGTCTTTCTGGAGTCTGTGTGTTTTAATCCCTCTCTTGCAGATCAGAGTATTGTCGCTTCAGTCCTTCTCAGTTTGATAGATGTGGGTGGGCGAATATTACAGAGCTCCCTACTTCTCTGCCATCTTGCCCTTCTCTCTTACATTTTTATTTAATGTTACATCACCAGAGTTTTCTTTGGTATGCAAAAATACTTCTTATCTATTACACCTAATTTAATATTGGAATGATATTTTTTTATCAAACACTGTAATTCAAAATATCAATGTCTCTTTTTAGTTGATGTATAAATAACATGTAGTGTTATGTTAGTTTCACGTTTACAATGTAATGATTCAACAATTCTGTATATTGCTCAGTGCTCATGAGACATGTATATTCTTGATCCCTTTATCTATTTCATCCCTCTCCCTGTTCCCCTCTGGCAACCAACAGTTTATTCTCCATATTTAAAAATGGTTTTTTGTTTTTTTCTTTTTTCTTTGTTTATTTTGTCTCTTAAATTCCAATATGAGTGAAATAATATGTCATTTGTCTTTACTGTCTCACTTATTTCAGTTAACATTATACCCTATAGATTTAGTCACCTTGTTGCAAATGGCAGGATATCATTCTTTGTGGCTGAGTTATATTCCCATGAATGTATATCACACACACACACACACACACACATATATATATATATATGTATATAATCTTCTTTATCTACTCATCATCTATAGATAGACACTTGGGTTACTTCCATATTTTGGCTATTATATATAATGCTTCAATAAAAACATGGGTATATATCTTCTTGGATTAGTGTCTTCAAGGTCGTTTCTTTTTAAACTACCAGTTGCTTCTTGTTGAATATTTTCAGGTGGCTGCCAGTATTAATAAAGTTTCATAAACATAATGACTTAAAAGCCTTTGTCTGTAGTCTATGTTATTTTTTCATATATCAGAAATTCTCGAATCTAAAAATTTTGTATTTATCTTGTTTCTGACCAGGTTGAATATGTATAAAGTGTTAATAAAATACACATTAGGGGCGCCTGGGTGGCTCAGTCGGTTGGGTGTCTGACTTTGGCTCAGGTCATGATCTCATGTTTCATGGATTCAAGCCCTGCGTCGGGCCCTATGCTGACAGCTCAAAGCCAGGAGCCTGCTTCAGATTCTGTGTGTCTCTCTCTCTCTCTGACGCTCTTCTGCTCACAGTGTCTCTCTTTTTCTCTCATAAATAAATAAAAAACATTTAAAAAAGAAAATACACATTAAAAATACTAGGATTTTTTATGGTTTTAACTGTATTGAGAGCAATTAAATGAAAATTTGTTAAACTAAGATTTCAATGTAAATTAAATTGAAATTTTATACAAATTTTTATCCAGCAGACATTTCTTTATAAAGTTTATTTCAGCAAAAATGATAGTGTTTTTCACCTAGGGCTGGAAGTACATAATGATAGTGACCCCTGACTGAGGTAGGAGATTTTAGTGACACTGTCTTGGCCCAACTAGTTCCACATTCCCTGGTTTGACCTGTGTTCTAACAAGTTCAAGTTTTCTTTAACCCACTCCAGTGTAGGAAACTGTGCACTAGATGATCAATGGGGTGTCTGAAAAAAAAAATAGAAAAGATAGTTATAGGATTTAGGGGATGGATTCGTTCTAGTCAAAATAGAAATGGATCAGTGTCTGGACAGGTCCAGAGCAGAGCTGTGCTGTGTCTAAAGGGGATGACATCAGGTGGGCAATCTTGACTTAGAACCCACATGCCTGAGTTGCGGTTGGGTGGCTGAGCTCCCCAGTTGGCCTTTGATGAGGCTCCTTTGTGTATTTGATTGAAGAAATCTTTATTTCCCCATTTTAGCATATATAATTCATATTAAGTTGTCAGGTTATCACTGAGGCGTGGATGTTTGTGTTATTTTTGTAAAAAATAGAAAATCATGAATATGGCAGAGGGCATTTGGGGTGCTAGAAAAGAAAGTGCAAAGATCTATGGCTGCGTGAGATTGAGGGGTGAGGGGAACAGAAAGTCAGCGATGTGGCAGGTATTTGTGGGAGAGGTTGTTTTTTTGCTATTCAAAAAATGATACCAACGTGCATATCTCTGAAAACTGAATATAAAGAGAAACTATCTCTAAATCAGTCAAAGAACAATGACACATTGGGAATAACACTTTGAATTGACATTGACTTTTTAAAAATTTTATTTTGAGAGACTCGGAGAGAGCTGGGTGGGACGAGGAGAGCCAGCAAGCATGGGGAAGGGGCACAGAGAGAGGGAGAGAGAGAAAATCCCAAGCAGGCACCTTGTTGTCAGCACAGACCCCTACACTGGGCTCCATCTCATGAACTCGTGAGATCATGACCTGAGCTGAAATTAAGAGTCAGAGGCTTAAATGGCTGAGCCACCAGGTGTCCCTACTATTGACTTTTTAAGAGACTGTTGGGGGACAGAAGAGAGTAAAAAAACAATCTAGAAAATGCAGAAATAAATAAAAGAACTGCTGACTCAGAATACGGTTCAGTAAGAAACTAAGGTAAAGATGTATTTAAACAAAAGAACATTGAGAAATTTGTTGTCTGAAAGGAAATGTTATCAATGATACTAGATGGAAATTTGTTTCCTGAGGAAGAGGTCAAGTGTATCAGAAATTGTAAATATTGGGACGACTGGGTCGCTTAGTGGGTTGAGCATCCGTATTTGGCTCAGGTCATGATCTCACTGTTTGTGGGTTCAAGCCCCGCATTGGGCTCTGTGCTGACAGCTAGCTCAGAGCCCGGAGACTGCTTCTGGTTCTGTGTCTCCCTCTCTCTCTGAACCTCCCCTGCTCACATTGTATCTCTCTCTCTCTCAAAAGAAAATAAAGAACACACACACACACAAAAGAAATTGTAAATATTGGTTTGAATATAAAAATTAATTCTCATCTTCATTTCTCTACATACATGTGACTATTTAGAGTAATACACTTGATGTTGTCCTGTGAGGGTTTATAATGTAGAAATAGATATAAAAATATGACACCCATGGCAGAGACAGGGACCGATGAAGAAATGCGGCTGCATAGGTTTTCATTTTTTTCCTTTTCATAAAGCTGTACAATGCAAAGAGCATTTGACAAAATTCACCATCCGCTCAGAATAAACACTCAGCAAGTAGGACTAGAAGGGAATTTCCCTAACCTGATGAGCAGCATCTGTGTAAAATCAACCAGTAACATTATATCTACATGTGAAATTCACCCCTTTTCTCTGAAATCAGTCAGGGTTGGGGAGCCACAGTGGTGTGATCTCATTGTAGGGTCAGAGAGGGTGTTGCTGAGAAGATAGATAGCTGTCTGTGCTCCCTGAGGTGACCGTTGTCCCTGAGGGTCTCAGGCAACTGCATAAAATCTCAGCTCCGTGGTTGCCATCACTCAGAAAGTCCTGTGGTGACTAACCTGCTTTTAACCTTTGAGAACTCCATTTGAAGCTCGTGAGTGAAATTTTATTGCAGCGTGGTAAAATTTCGGGGAGAAGACCTACTCCTGACTAGATGTGATAGGGCCTAAAATAAAAGGTTAAAAATATGAGGACCTTTTTTCTTGAGTGACATAGACCCATTAGGAGAGAGTAGAGCAGTTGTGTGCTGGGGCCATTTATACACATTCACAAAATACAATATTTGTGTGATTGTGTGTATTTCTTTCAGGATCCATTTTCAGTGACATTATGTTAGTAGATTGAAATGGGCCATAGTTAGGAGTATGTACATCATGGAAATTGGCAAACACTCTAGCTAGGCTTTGTTTTAAACATTTGTGTGTGTATGTATGTATGTATATGTATTTACTGATGAGCCAATTTACCAGCACAACACAGGACCAGAGTCACAACTATGGAAAGTCCCAGTAGAATGGAAAATGCTATCATGGAGGGGAGAATGAGACAATTCTGGGTTTGTAGGGCTCTTTAGCCCTTACTGTGGCAAACAGCTCTGACTTCTTACAAATAAGTTTCTATATAGGCCTCAGATCTTGACTACTATAAACATTTAAGGTATTTATTAGGGCTTAGTGACGACTTCACACCTGTGCCGTATTTGCCACTGGGTTGCTTTGTTCAACATTTTGAGGACTTATGCTGGGCTTGGTGTGCTAGGTTTTGAACAGGGAAAAGACATTCCCCAGACCGCAGAATGTTCACAAGCCATTGTGGAATCTTTGGCAGGAATCAGATTTGCTCCTATCCCCAAGATAGGTTCACTGATATTAGATCGTCATTGGAAGCAGGGAAAGGAGTGACTTGAGAGATATGTCATGCAGGTGGTGAGAAGTGCCCTGAGTAGGAGTAACTCTCCCTGTAGAATAAAACAGGATTATTATTCAAAAAAACTTGACAAATACAGAACGTGTCACTTCTCTTATGTTATTGTATTCAATTTATTTTGTACAACTAAGATAGTAACTTGATATTCTTCACTTATATAAATATCTATCTTGCTTTATGATTAGGCTCTTGTTTACAGTAAAACCACGTCTTTCCACTCTGCTATATAACACAGCTCCTGGCATCTCTGAATTGACTGGGATCAGGAATCTGCCAAAAGTGCTGGTGATTCTTTGACCATAATCTGTATTTTCTTTTGTCTCTGCATATAGATGGTGGAGTTCAGTGGTCTCCCCAGGGATGGCTACCTTAAACCACACTGGTGTTAGCTACATGGTCTTCCATTTGTTGGGCATCCCCGGGCTAGAGGACCAGCACGTGTGGATTTCCATCCCCTTCTTCATTTCCTATGTCATCGCCCTGCTTGGGAACAGCCTGCTCATCTGCATTATCCTCACAAAGCGCAGCCTCCATGAACCCATGTACCTCTTCTTCTGCATGCTGGCCGGAGCAGACGTGGTCCTCTCCACGTGCACAGTACCTCAGGCCTTGGCCATCTTCTGGTTCCATGCTGGGGAGATCTCCCTGGGTCGCTGCATCACTCAGGTATTCTTTCTCTCATCCACTTTCATGTGTGAGTCGGGGATCTTGCTGGTGATGGCGTTTGACCGCTACATCGCCATATGCTACCCACTGAGATACACCACTATTCTTACACGTGCACTGATTGGGAAAATCGGTGTGACCGTTATTCTGAGAAGTTATGGTACAATTTTTCCTGTAATATTTCTTTTGAAAAGATTAACTTTCTGCAGAAGTAACATCCTCCCAAACACAGCTTGCAAGCATATTGTGTTGGCCCGTGTTTCCTGTAATGACATACGAGTAAACATCTGGTATGGGCTTTTTGTCCTAATGTCAACATTGGTCTTAGATATCGTGCTAATTTTTATTTCATATGTACTGATTCTCAATGCTGTCTTCCACATCCCATCTCGAGATGCTCGCCACAAAGCTCTCAACACATGTGGCTCCCATGTCTTCATCATTTTCCTTTTTTATGCACCCGGAATCTTCTCTGTCCTCATGCAGCGATTTGGAAACCACGTCTCACCCCACATCCATGTCCTTCTGGCCAATGTCTATAATCTGGCTCCACCTATGATGAATCCCATCATTTATGGGATCAGAACTAAACAGATCCGGGACGAGGTGGCTCATGTGTTTACAATACAGAAATGAATGTAATGATGGAAACTAACATTGCACTTTTCTCAATAATTCTGTCCATGCATGAGGTGAACTTTAGCATCAGAATGTTGTACTGTACAGCTGATAAGCTACTTAAGTGACACCAGGCATTGGTTTTTCTAGAGCAATTGCATCAGAGCAATTGTGGTTCATGTTTCTTCTATAACCTCAAATCGGACATTAGATATGAAGGACTTTTGGTGCTTAGTTTTTATTCACAGGTTGTAAAAGTATATAAGTTCACCTCTTTGCCACTTACACCTCTATAAGCAAAGACTAGCTAATGGAATAATATACATTGGAGAGAGTAGCTTTTCCTGAATAATTGCTAAAATATTCTTTTCTTATATTTCTTAGGTTCATGATAATTTTATTCATAGTGTTAATTGCTCGGAAATAAATATTTAACAGTGGTTCACTACTTGGCTAAAAAACACAATATATTAAGGACCAATTAGCCAAAAATTATGATGAAGTATAAGCAATGCTTTCTAAAGAATAACAATGACTAAATTAATGATAGCATATGTATTATGTTCAATACAATAGCACACAGAGAAATAAACACACCTAGTGGGTCTATGTCTTTAGTGATAGAACCATGATCTAAATATGTTTGTAGGAGAAAGAAATACACTGCAGACCAAAAGTGAAGTATTATCCTTTAAAATATATTTTCCTATGCATGCATTTATCAGACTATGCTGAAATCATATGAAGGGTGAGTATATAAGATTCATAGATTCAGTTGAGTTTATAAAATAACTTTAGTTGGAATTTTCTAACAGTTATTCAATCCAAAAGAGATCAAGTGAAGAGTTTTATTTATTTATTTATTTATTTATTTTAAAATAGTTTATTGTGAAATTGGTTTTCATATAATACCCAGTGCTCTTCCCCACAAGTACCCTCCTCCATTACCACCACCTCCTTTCCCTTCCCCCTCCCCCTTCAACCCTTGGTTTGTTTTCAGTATTCAATAGTCTCTCAGGTTTTGCATCACTAACTCCCTATCTCTGTTTCTCCCTTCCCCTCTGCATGGTCCTCCATTACGTGTCTCCTGTTCTCCTGTTAGACCTATGAGTGCAAACATATGGTATCTGTCCTTCTCTGCCTGACTTATTTCGCTTAGCATGACACCTTTGAGGTCCATCCACTTTGCTACAAATGCATAGGGGTACATGTACCCCAATGTTCATAGCAGCACTGTCAACAATAGCCAATCAGGGAAAGAGCCTAAATATCCATCACCTGATGACTAGATCAAGAAGATATGGTTTATATATACAATGGAGTATTACATGGCAAATGAAGAGCTTTTAGAAAAGAGACATGGAGCCCATCTAACTTTCTATCTGATAGACAGTCCTCCACCAACATATAGTTGATAATTTTGTTTGTGTTCCTTACCACATAAGATCTAATATTTTTAAAGATATTTTACTGCTTTTGAAATATGGTGCATCCTTATATTAACAAAATATAAAGATTTACCCATAGAAACAAGTGAACATGACAAGAGATATTAGCAAACACCATTAATCAATACTTTCTTTTATGTAGGAGTGTAATAAAGGAATTATCTAGGTGGTGCTTATCTTAAAATGTTTTAGCTTTGCCTTCATTTGAAAATTTTATTTATTAATTTTAAGTAATCTCTTCACCCAGTGTGGGGCTCAAAATCATGACCCCAAGATCACGAGTCTTCTGACAGAGGCAGCCAGGTACTACATTTTTAAAAGGATAGGTTATGAGTATAAAATTCTCATTTGCAAGAGTTT
>PISW01013701.1:0-24864 GCA_004023785.1 Mungos mungo
GTTATCAAAAATCTCCCAACGAATAAAAGCCCAGGGCCAGATGGATTCCCAGGGGAATTCTATCAGACGTTTAAAGAAGAGTTAACGCCAATCCTTCTCAAGCTATTCCAAAAAATAGAAATGGAAGGAAGACTACCGGACTCATTCTATGAGGCACATATCACTCTTATTCCTAAGCCAGGCAGAGACCCAACGAAAAGAGAATTACAGGCCAATATCCTTAATGAATACAGATGCAAAAATACTCAACAAGATACTAGCAAATCGAATTCAACAGCATATAAAAAGTATCATAAATTTTCTTTAAATTTTGGTAGAATTCATGAGTGACGCTATCTGAGGACTCTATGTAGTTGTTAGGTTTTTTATTACTGATTCAATGTCTTGTTATAAGCTTTATCAGATTCTCTATTTATTTTTATTATTGAAATATAATCCACACATGATGTTGTCTTTGTTTCAGGTGTACAACATAATGATTTGACAATTCTATACATTATTCAAAATTAGTCAAAGAAAGACAAATGTCATGATTTTACTTATATATGGAATTTAAGAAACGAAACAAAAGAGCATAGGGAAAAAAGAGAGGCAAACCAAGAAACAGACTCTTAACTATAGAGAACAAACTCCTGGTTACCAGAGGGGAGGCAGAGGGGAGGGACGGGTGAAATAGGTGATAGGGATTAAGGAGTGCACTTGTTGTGAAAATTACTGGGTAGTGTATGGAAGTGTTTAACTGCTATATTATACACCCAAAACTAATGTGAAACTTTATGTTAACTAACTAGAATTTAAATAAAAACTTAAGAAAGTAGATTAATGGATAAAAAAGAAGTGGTATATATAGAGAAGTAAATATTACTCACCCATTAAAAAGAATGAGATCTTGCCATTTGTGCCAATATGTATGGACAGAGAGGATATTATGCTAAATGAAGTTAGTCAGAGAAAGACAAATGCCATATGATTTCACATATATGTGAAATCTAAAAAACAAAACAGGTGACCAAAGAAAAGCACAAAAAGACCCTTAAATACAAAAAACAAACTGGCAATTGCCAAAGGGGAGGTGGGTGGGGGAACAGGCAAAATAAAAGGGATTTAGATGTAAAAACTCACAGTTATAACATACATAAGTCTCAGAAATGAGAATAAGCATGAGGAATATAGTCAATAATACTGTAATAATGTATGGTGACAGATGGTGACTACACTTGTAGTGGTGAGCATTGAATAATGTACATAATTCTTTTTATTTTTGTAAAGTTGGTAGTAATGTTCCATCTTTTGTTTTTCTATTCTCTATATAACTTATCTCTACTCTAATTTTTATAATTTAATTCCTTCTGCTAGCTTTGCATTTAGTTGGCTTTTCTTCTTCTAGTTATTCTAAGATACAAAAGTAGGTTACTGATTTGAAATCTTTCCTCATTTTTAATGTAGGCATTTACTGCTATAAATTTCCCTGTCACTACTCCCTTTACAGTATCCCATAAGTTGTGGTATATTGCGTTTTTGTCTTCATTCTTCTCAAAGTGTTTTATAATTTCCTTTGTGATTTTTTCTTTGACCTTTGACTCTTTAAGAGTGTATTTTCACATATTTGTGATTTTCCCAGTATTTCTACTTTTATTGATTTCTAAATTCATTCCACTGTGGTTAGAGAATATACTTTGTAGTATTTCAATGTTTTCATATTTATTGAGGCTGTTTTTGTGGCCTGTATAGGTTCTATGTTGAAGAATATTCCATGCACATTTGAGAAGAATGTATATTCTGCTGTAGAGTGCAGGGTCCTATATTTGTCTTTTAGGTCTGGGTTTAAGGTGTTGTGCAAGACCTCTATTTTCTTAGTATTCTTCTGTCTAGATGTTTTATCCACTTTTGAACCTTGATTATTGAGGTCTCCAACCATTATTGTACAACTGTCTAATTCTGTCTTTAAGTTTGTAAATATTTGCTTCATATATTAGGGCTCTGTTGGTTAGTGTGTATTCTTATAAATTACTGATGCATTTACTTTTTTTAATGTTTTATTTATTCTTGAGAGACAGAGAGAGATAGAGTGTGAGTGGAGGAGGGGCAGAGAGAGAGGGGGACACAATCCAAAGCAGGCTCCAGGCTCTGAGCTGTCAGCACAGAGCCCAATAAGGGTCTCCAGCTCAAAGACCCTGAGATCATGACCTGAGCCGAAGTCAGCTGCCCAGCTGGCTGAGCCACTCAGTCACTCCTGATGCACTTAGTTTTTTTTGTTTTTTTTTTTTTAATGTAATGTCTTTCTTTCTTTCTTGTAACAGGTTTTGGCTTCAAGTCTAGTTTGTCTGATATTATATCCAGCTACGCTAGCTCTCTTTTGGCCATTATTTTCATGGAATATATTTTTTCTTTCTTTAACTTTCAATCCATTCTGCCAATCTCTGCATTTTGACAGGAGAGTTTAATCCATTTTACATATTAAATAATTACTTATAAAAAGGCTTTGTTATTGCTATTTTGCTATTTTCTGTATGTCTTAGAACCATTTTGCCTTTCATTTTCTCTATTCATTTCTTCTTTTGTGTTTAATTTATTGTTTGTATTGTACCATTTTTGTTCTCTTTTTGTTTCCTTTTATGTATTTCTTTTACATATTTTCTTAGTAGTTACACTGGGGATTAGGATTAATGTCCTAAATTTATAACAGTCTGATTTGAATTGATATCATATTGTTGTTCTCATAAGTTACAGCTTTATGTAACTTAATGGCTTTTCTTCTTCTGTCCCTTGTAACATATATTTATAATTATCTTTTTATGCATTTGGGTATTAAATTTTATAGGAAATAAAAAGAGGAGTTACAAATTGAATATATAATATACTGGTTTTTATATTTACCTATATAGCTACCTTTACTAGAGATCTTTATTTCTTCATAATGCTGTGAGTTATTATCTAGTGTCCTTTCATTTCAGCCTGAAGAAATTCCTTTAGCATTTCTTGTAAGGCAGGTCTACTGGCAATGAATACTCTCAGGTTTTATTTATCTAAGCATGTCTTAATTTTACCTCCATTTTTGAAGGATGGTTTTTGCTAGATAGGGAATTCGTGACTTTCAGCATTATTTTACTTTGAGTAATTTAACTATGTCATTTCACTCCTTCTGGCCTCCATGGTATCTGATGAGAAATCAGCTGTTAATTTATTTAAAATCTTTGTGTTGAGTTGCTTCTCTCTTGCAGCTTTACAGATTCTCTATTTGTCTTTGTCTTTGACAGTGTTTTTTAATGTTTTATTTATTTTTGAGAGACAGAGAGCATGGGCAGAGAAGGGGCAGAGAAAGGGGGACAGAGGATCCAATGTGGTCTTGACCCTGATAATAGAGAGCCTGATGCAGGGCTCAGACTCACAAACTGTGAGATCATGACCTGACCCAAAGTCCGAACCTCAACTAACTCAGTCACCTCTGCCTTTGACAGTTTGATTAGAATATTTCTTGGCTGTCTTTGAGGTTATCCTATCTGGAGTTCATTGAACTTCTTGAATGTATAGATTCATGTATAATCAAACTTAGGAAGTTTTTAGCTGCTATTTCATAAAATACTCTTAAAAGAATATTTAAATATTCTTTTCTATTTTCTTTTGGTGCTTCTAAAATGTAAATGTTATTCAGCTTGGTGTCCCACAGGTTACCTGGCCTTACTCATTTGTCTCCATTCTTTTCTTTCTGCCACTCAGACTGGATAATTTCAATTGTTGCATTTTTAAGTTTATTGATTTTTTTCCCTTCTTCTTGTGATAGCTGATGTTAAACACCTCTGTTGAAGTTTTCATTTCAAACATTGTGCTTTTTAGCTCTAGAATTTCTATTTGGTTCTTTTTTATACTTTCTATGTCTTTGTTGGTATTTTCCTTTTGTTCACATATTATTTTTCTGGTTTTCTTTAGCTCTTTGAGTATGTTTAAGACAATTGATTTAAAGTCCTTTTTCGCAATGGTTTGTTTTTTTTTTTTTTTGCCAGAACACAAGTGTCATGAAAACCACTGCTAAACCTAAACCAAAATGGGAAAGGATAAGACTCATATCAACATCGTTGTTATTGGACATGTAGATTTGGGCAAATGTACCACTACTGGTCATCTGATCTGCAAATGTGGCGGGATCAACAAAAGAACTATTAAAAATGTGAGGAGAAGGCTGCTGAGATGGGAAAGGACTTCTTTAAGTATGCCTGGGTCTTGGATAAACTGAAAGCTGAATGTAAATGTGTATCACCATTGATATCTCCCTGTGTAAATTTAAGACCAGCAAGTATTATGTGACCATCATTGATACCCGATGACACAGAAACTTTATCAGAATCATGATTACAGGCACCTCTCAGGCTTACTGTGCTGCCCTGAGTGTAAGTGCTGGTGTTGGTGAATTTGAAGCAGGTAGCTCCAAGAATGGGCAGGCCCAAGAGCATAACCTTCTAGCTTACACACTGGGTGTAAAACAACTAATTGTTGGTGTTAACAAAATGGATTCCACTGATTCATTGTACAGCCAAAAGAGATATGAAGAAATCATTAAGTCAGTCAGCACTTAAATTAAGAAAATTGGCTACAACCCTGACACAGTAGCATTTGTGCCAATTTATGATTGGAATGGTGACAACATGCTGTAGCCAAGTGCTAATATGCCTTGGTTCAGGAGATAGAAAGTCACCCATAAAGTTGGCAATGCCAGTGGAACCACACTGCTTGAAGCTCTGGATTGCATTCTGCCACCAACTCATCCAACTGAGAAGCCCTTGCTTCTGTGCCTCCAGGATGTCTACAAATTTGGTGGCATTGGTACTGTGCCTGTGGACCAAGTAGAGACTGGTGTTCTTAAGCCTGGTATAGTGCTCACCTTTGCTCCAGTCAGGTCTATTAAAGTGCACCATGAAGCTTTGAGTGATGCTCTTTCTGGGAACAATGTGGGATTCAATGTCAAGAACATATCTGTAAAAGATGTTCATCATGGTGGTGTGGCTGGTAACAACCAAAATGACCCACCAGTGGAAGCAGCTGGCTTCACGGCTCAGGTTATTATCCTGAGATATCCAGGCAAAATCAGTGCTGGATATGCACCTATGCTAGATTGTTCCCCATCTAACAAGTTTTCTGAGTTGCAAGTTTTCTGAGCCAAAGGAGAAGATTGATCATTGTTCTGGAAAAAAGCTGGAAGATGGGGTTCCAAGTTCTTGAAATCTGGTGATGCTGCCATTGTTAATTGTTCCTGGCAAGCCAGTATGTGTTGAGAGGTTCTGTGACTATCCTCCCCTGGGGTGTTTTACTGTTCATAACATGAGACAGATGGTTGCTGTGGGTGTCATTAAAGTAGTGGACAAGAAGGCAGCTGGCACTGTCAAGGTCACCAAGTCTGCCTAGAAAGCTCAGAAGGCTAAATGAATATTAACCCTGATACCTGCCACCCCAGTATTAAACAATGGTGGGAGAATGGTTTCAGAACTGTTTGTGTCAATTGGCCATTGAAGTTTAATAGTATACGAGACTAGTTAATGATAATAATGCATTTTAAAACCTTCAGAAGGAAAGAAGAATGTTTTGTGGATCATTTGTGTTTCTGTGTGTGGCAGTTTTAAGTTATTAGTTTTTAAAATTCGTATTTTTAATGGAAAAAACTTGACCAAAATCTGTCACAGAATTTTGAGACCCATTAAAACTAAAGTTTAGGGGCACCTGGGTAGCTCAGTTGGTTAAGCGTCCGGCTTCGGCTCAGGTCATGATCTCACAGTTCGTGGGTTCGAGCCCCGCGTCGGGCTCTGTGCTGACAGCTAGCTCAGAGCCTGGAGCCTGCTTCAGATTCTCTCCCTCTCTCTCTGTCTCTCCCCTGCTCGCACTGTCTCTCTCTCTGTCTCTCAAAAATAAATAAAAAGCATTAAAAAAATAAAACTAAAGTTTAATGAGAAAATAAATTAAAAAGATAAAGTCTTTGTCTAATAAGGACAGCATCTGGACTTCCTCAGTGATAATTTCTGTCAATTATTTTTTCTTAAACATGCTACACTTTCCTTTTACTTTGTAATGTTTGGTTGAAAACAGAATATGATGATTTTAAATGTGGTAACTGGATACCAGATTTTTATTTTTATCAGAGTTTCCCCTTTTTTATTGTTGAGGACTGTAGTTATCCATTTGTTTAGTGACATTTACAACTTATTTATGTAGAGACCATATACCTTGTCATGCATGGTACCAAAATCTGTGTTACTTTAACTTGGACTCAGCGTTTTTTTTAAAAAAAATTAATGTTTATTTTTGAGGGAGGGATAGACCACAAGTGGGGGAGGGGCAGAGAGAGAGGGAAACAGAATCCAAAGCAGGATTCAGGCTCTGGGGCTTGAACTCATGAACTGCAAGATTATAACCTGAGCTGAAGTCAGATACTTAACTGACTGAGCCACCCAGGCGTCCATGAGATAGTGTTTTGATAGATAGTTCTTTGAATGCCAGGAACCAATAAAAGAGAGAGAGTAAAGGAAAACAAAAGAAAAATCTCCTGTCTTTGTGCATTGACTCTGTGTTGTATCATTCCTTCAACACTTAGCCAGGACATGTGCAACTCTGCCTTAGCTTTCACTTCCTGCTTATACGGGGCTTGGAGATAAGCTATTGTGAAAGCCTAAGTTTTTCTCAGGACTTTCGTCCTCCTCTGGACATATACCTGGCTTTTTAAATTCCTCAGTTAAACATGGACATTTTTCTTTTCTTTTAATTTTTATTTATTTTTTGAGAGAGAGAGAGCAAACAGGGAAGAGGCAGAGACAGAGGGAGACACAGAATACGAAGCAGGCTCCAGGCTCCAAGCTGTCAGCACAGAGCCTTATGTGGGGCTCAAACCCACAAGCCCTGAGATCATGACCTGAGCCGAAGCCGGACACTTAACCGACTGAGCCACCCAGGCGCCCCGAACATGGACATTTTCCAATGCCCTATTTTTTCCAAAAATCCCCACTGCTTTTCTATACAGGCTTTTGGAAGTTTATCCATATGGCTTACCTTCAATCTTTTGCCCCACGCAACTGTGGATTGTCCATTTACCTTACAGTGTTTTTCACAGTGCCCACTGCTCTGCTGTCCTGAGTCTTTTCCAAGTTAGGTTAAACAAAGACAATGCCCTGCATCAGTCCTTCAGATGGTCCTCAGACAGGTTAGCGCAGACAAATAATACTTTGTGAACAAAATTTGCTCTGCTGCCTCTGGTACCAGGGACAATAGTTCTACTGTGTGAATGTGGCTGCCCTCTTGGAAAGTGCCACTGAGCCTGGAAGGCAGGTGGGTAAGGACAAGCAAAAGCACCACAGACATTTTCTACCACTTTTCATTTTTATTTTTCTTGATTCAGCATTGGTTGTTGTAAAGCTTGGATCATTTTCCAGAGTTCTGAAAAACTTAATTTTCACAGTTCCTACTTGATTTTTTGATGTTTCTGTGGAGGGACTGGTGCTTAGAGTTTCCTATGCCACCATTTCACTGATGTCCAATTTTTTTCTAATATGAAAATCCAGTTCTTTCACTACTTTTTTGAAAGACAATCCTTTCCTTATTGAGTTACTTTTCACTTTTGTTGCGTCAATCACCCATATTATGTATGAATCTATTTCTGGACCGTCTACTCTTGTTTTGTTGATCTGCTTACCTATCCTTATACTAATATCATCACACTGTCTTGATTATTCTAACTTTATGATCAGGCAGTGCAAGTTTATTTGGATTGTGTTTTTATCTATAGACTAATTGACATTAATGGTATTAAATCTCCTTTCATATGTCTATAGTAACTTATTCTTTAGGTATTCTTTAATTTTTCTTGGCAATTCCTTATACATTTCAGTGTACCAGTTTTATTATTTGTAGTAGTAAGGTTTTGTAGATCCTTCAGGATTTTCTATAGTTACAGTCATGCCATTTTTGTAAAGTTTTACTTTCCTCCTTCCATTTCTCTGCCTATTAGTTGTTTATCTTGCCTCGCTGTCTTGGATAGTACCACCAGTACAATATTCTGTAGAGGCAGTGAGAGAAAAGTGGTGAGATTAGTCATTTCTGCCTTGTTCCACTTACTAGGGGGAAAGCATTCAGTCTGTTACCATTAAATGTGATGTTAGTTAAATGGTTCTCAATGGGTGCAGAAACTTTGCCCTCAGAGGACAGTTGGAAATGTCTAGAGTCATTCTTGGTTGTCATGATTGGGGACTGTTGTTGGGGTCTAGTGGGTACAGGCCAGAGATGCTGCTCACTACCCTCTAATGTACAGTACCGACACCCATCTAGTCTGCATGACAAGGAATCATCCAGGCCAAAATGTCAGTAGTCCTGCTGCTGAGAAAATCTGCTAGCTGTGTGCCTTACAGGCTGACTTTTATCAGATTAAAGAAGTTACCCTTTATTCCTAGTTTGGTGAAAGTTTTAATCAGAAATGGCTACTATAATTCTGCATGTACAGAGATGATTATATAGTATTTTTTCCTTTATTGTACTTACAGAATAAATTACTATATTAATCCATTCAGTTTGCTATAGCAAAGTATCAGTAGTTGGGGTGAGAAATTTATTTATCAGTTTTGGATGCTGAAAAATCCAAGATCAGAATGCTGGCAGAGTCAGTGTCTGGTGAAGGCACCCCTCTTGGTTCATAGAAAACTGGAACAAAATCTGGATCTAGCAATGTACTTGATTTATTTGCGATTTGTGGGACTAAATTGACTCCCAGAGCCTCACATTGGGAGATGTGGAAAATAATTTTTACACCTTTGTCTAATATCTCATTACAATTGGGCTGCAAAATACAAGATGTTTTTAGAAACAAGATAATGCTGTTAATATTAGTTAACTATTTCATTTTACTTGGCATTGAACACTTAATTTTCCATGGGTACTGGTTTCCAAGGGCTGCCCTAACAAAGTACCATAAAATGGGTGAGTTAAGATAAAAAATATTGTCTCACACAATTCTGAAAGCTAGAAGTCTGAAGCCAAGGTGTCAGAAGGGCCATTTTCATTCTGAAGGCTCTAGGAGAGGATTGTTCCTCTCCTCTTCTTAGCTTTTTGGTGGTCACTTATAGTCCTTGGCTTATAGATACATTATTCCGATCTCTCTATCATCGCATGATATTTTCCCTCTTTGTTTGTCTCTGTATCCAAATCTCCCTTGTCTTGTAAAGACACCAAGTCATTGGATTAGGACCCACCCTAATCCAATTTGACTGCATTTTAACTTGATTACATCTGCAGAGACCCTACGTCCAAATGTCACATTCTGAGAATCTGGGTGGACATGAATTTTGGGAGGACTATTCAAACTAGTACACTATACATAAGAAAATTTTTTATTTATGCTTTCAAAAGATACTTTGAAAAGTATTTTTATTTTAATGTCCTTTGGTCTAAATGCCAAATCTAAATAGTCCTATATGCAAATGTTCAGATAGACTGTCTAAAATTAATATAGAATTTCTCAAAGTTTACAAAAAAAGAAAAATGTGGAAGGATATGATATCAATGTTATTTTTTTCTGGTTTAAATTAATCAGAATGGGGGCAAATGGGTGAGCTTTGGACTCTTGATTTCAGCTCAGGTCATGAGCCCAGGGTTGTGGAATCAAGCCCTGCATCTGGCTGGCTCCACACCCCACTTAAGATTTTCTCTCTCTTTCTGTCCCCTCCCCTCCTTTTTTCCCTCCCTCCTTCTCCCCATCCACCCTCACTCATACTCTCTCTGTCTATCTCTCTCTCTTTCTCTCTCAAAAAATTATGATTTCAGCTCAGGTCATGATCTCACAGTTCTCGGTTCATGAGTTCAATCCCTGGGTCAGGCTCTGTGCTGACAATGCAGAGCCTGCTTGAGAAATTCTCTCTCTCTGCCCCTTCCATGCTCTCTCTGTCAAAAATAAATAAACTTAAAACAAATAAAATAAAAAATAAATATTAGAATAAAGCAAATGATCATTGCATTAGAAAGTGTTTGGAAGAGGAGGTCATCAAACTTTTGCATTCTAGTACATGTGCCAGGTTGACTAGTACATAATCTCCTCATGCTCAAAAACCTACAGTTCTGTTGAGAGACAAATTACGATATAGCATGATGAGTACAATAGTAGAATTGTACATAGGGCTGAGAACGAAATAATTATCTATATTGAGTTCTAAAACTGTGTGTGTGTGTGTGTGTGTGTGTGTGTGTGTGTGTGTGTGTGTGTGTAGGACAGAGGCAGAGAGGGAGGGAGGGAGGGAGGGAGGGAGGGATGGTGAAAGTGAGAGAGGGAGAAGAGAAAAGAGTTAACTGATAGTTTTCAAAGGAAAAATAAGTAAATCAAAGTTGTTTATTCCATATACACTAATTTGAAAGTAATGATGCTCACATTGTTGTAATATGGTTCCACTATATGTGTAAAATATTCATTTATTTCAAAATGTCAATTCTCTGACCAAGTATTTTCTTTTGGATCTCAAGGATCTATTAAAAGCAAAGCTCTCCTAAACGTAGCAGAGGACCGTGGGGGAGTGGAAGGGGGAAAATAGTCGAGGAGAGGGACGGAGGTAAACCATGAGAGACTCTTGAATACTGAGAACAAACTGAGGGCTGATGGCGGAGGGGGAGAGGGAAAGATGAAGGGCATGGAGGAGGGCGCTTGTGGGGATGAGCACTGGGTGTTATATGGAAACCAACTTGACAATAAACTATAAAAGAAAGAAATATAAATCTCTTCTATAGCTAATTGGGAAAATTCAGTGGGGTAATACAATACTTAAAATACTTAGCAATGCTTATAATACTTATAATAACTTGAAAAATTACAATACCATGAAACAGACATCAGCCTGTTTAACTGCTGACTCTGTGACTGAAATAAATTGGTTTCCTTGGTTCTTCCCCTGCCCGAAAGTGTTTTTTAAGCAGGAGAAATTAGCTGTAATAATTTGCTCTGGAAGATGTGCTGTGCTGCTTTGGACTCTTTTTCTTTTTCTCCCCATCACCCCACGGCTTACATTTATTTTTGATTAGGTAATACATTCAGGTGGTTCACATTTTGATAGTTATGAAAATCTATACAATTAAAAGTCTTCCATTTTTTGTGCCAAGCCACATAGTTCTTCCCAGAGGCATCCTGTGTTAACTAACTTTTCTTTGTTTTTACTTTTAGAGCTATTTCATACATATCTATAGGCACTTGCAAACATACAAACACCAACTGATGCTTCCTATTTTTATATATTTTCTGTACTTGCTTAAGATCATTCCATATTAGTACAAAAAGAGCTCTGGCTGTGTAGTATTCAATTGTATGGATGTGCCATAATTTATTTAACCAATCCTCTATTGAGAGATATGTAGCTTGTTTCCTGACTTGCTATTACATTTCTACAACAAATAGCCTTGTAATAGGTCATTTCAGATGTGTACTATTTTTCTAGAGATGAAATTGCTGGGTTGGATGGTATGTGCCTTTGTCATTTTGATGGATATTGCCAAATTGTCCTTCATAGAGGTTGTACCAATTTACACTTACACTGACAATAGATAAAAGGGCTTGTTTCCCCAACCCTCACCAACACATTGTGCTATCAAACATTGTATCTTTGCTAATATGATAGGTAAAAAATGATATCTCATTGTGGTTTTAATTTGCATTTATGTTATGAGTAAGGTTGAGCATCTTTTCATATATTTAAAACCCTGTGATATTTATAAAAAAATATTTCCCTTTTTATGATGGTTGGGTGCTACTGGATTGATGGCATAATATCTTTTCTCCTTATACCTGTGGACAAGTTTTTTTTTCATTTTTTGTTTTTTGGTTTTTTTACACAGGACAACAAGGGTAATTCCAAAGAGCACCTTTAGGTCAAATAAACTCTAAGCCAGAACATTTTATGTGTTTTAAAAATTCACTAGCTTTTTACAGTTAACTCATTATACAACTAAAATATCATAGTTGATAAACAACTGAACCAATATTCCCTAGTAATTTTAAATGATTTAAATTACTTGAAGGAAATTTAAACCAATATTTCGTTACTTTTTAGTATATATCATACTTAAAATGTTTCTATCTTAAGAAAAATAGAATTATTCTATACTTAGAAACTTACTCATGTATTAGAATTTACACAGAATTATTTAAGATTATATGTTCTCATTTAAAATATGCATTTGCAATTTTCTTTCTCAATACCTAAGACACATTGTAGGAAGGTTAGAAATTCAGTGTATATTTAAATGTGCTGGCTGATTCATAAATGGCTCTGGACTCCTTTGTATCATACAACAAATTGTTCTCAGAGCTTTGTCTATGGTACTGTATATCACTTCTATTATAGCACTTATCAATGTCTGCCATATATCATCACTAGCTATTTATGTGTCTGCCTTTCTCACTGGATGGTGAACTTCTAGAGGATATAATTTGCATTCCCCTTTAGCACTAGAATAAACTCTATACTCATAAAATGTTTGCTGAATTGAATTGAATCACATTTACATTGGGTTTCTCAGATTGCGTTTTTAGAAACACTTTTCTGCATATTTTTTATTTCATTTTTACGTAATGTCTTCTTCTAATGCTGGTCGACTTTGCTTTATGCTTATATTATTGACTTTGTATTGAAAAGAATTACTCAAAATGCCCCTCTAGTAATATCATTGAAGAGGTAGATTCTTTTTATTGTACATTTATTTCCTTACTGTTTTTCATTTTCTTCCATCAAAGTCCTACTTTGCTTCTAACCAGAGGCAGTTCCAAATATTTACTGGGCAATGATGGGTAGATTGGACACTGTAGTAAGGTATATTAATTGTTTCATGTCAGTACATTCCCAATTTATGTAGGCAATTTGAAATGTGCAATTAAAGTTCTGGTCATTGCTAATATTAAGTAATTTAGAAGGTTCTATAACAGAATGAACAGCTTTTCAAA
This sequence comes from Mungos mungo, assembly GCA_004023785.1. Lineage (NCBI taxonomy): Eukaryota > Metazoa > Chordata > Mammalia > Carnivora > Herpestidae > Mungos > Mungos mungo. The sequence continues at coordinate 12,944 of PISW01013701.1, forward strand.
TGGCTTTTTTAATTTAAATTTTTATTATGGAATTATGGATTCACATGCAGTTCTAAGAAATAATAGAGACATCTTTTGTACACTTAACCCATTTTCTCCCAGTGGTGAGACCTTACAAAACTATTGTATAATATCACAACCAAGATATTAATGCTAACACAATCTGTCAGTCTATTCAGATTTCACCATATTTGCTTGTGTTCATTTGTGTGTGTGTGTGTGTGTGTGTGTGTATGCTTTCTATACAATTTTATCACATATATAGACTTGTGTATCCATCACCACAGTTAAAATACTGAACAGTTTCAATACCACAGGATATTTTATTGTGCTTTTATAAGTACACACACCTCCTATTCCTCCCCATTATCCTAACTCATGGCACTCCATAATCTGTTCTTTGTTTCTAAAATTTTGTTCTTTAAAACATGTTGTATATTTGTAGCAAAGTGGATGGACCTCAAGAGTCTCATGCTAAGCGAAATAAGTCAGGCAGAGAAGGACAGATACCATATGTTTGCACTCATAGGTCTAACAGGAAAACAGGAGAAACCTAATGGAGGACCAGGGGGAGGCGAAGGGGGAAAGAGAGTTGGGGAGAGAGAGAGACGCAAAACCTGAGAGACTATTGAATACTGAAAACTAACCGAGGGTTGAAGGAGGAGGGGGGAGGGAAAGAGGTGGTGGTAATGGAGGAGGGCACTTGAGGGGAAAAGCACTAGGTGTTATATGGAAACCAATTTGACAATAAACTATTTCAAAAAAAAATTTTTTTTAAATCAGCTGATAACCAGGGTGCTTAGGTGGCTCAGTTGGTTTAGCGTCCAACTTTGGCTTAGGTCATGATCTCACAGTTCATAAGTTTGAGCCCCACCTTGGATTCGTTGCTGTCAGCACAGAGCCCACTTTGGATTCTTTGCCCCATCCCTTTTTCCCTCCTCAACTTGTGCTCTTTCAAAAATAAATAAGCATTTTTTTAAAATAAAAAAAATAAACATGTTGTATAAATGGAATAGTGTCTATGAAATGTTATGATTAGCATTTTTAATTTAAAAATTTTTAATTAAATAATTTTTAATGTTTATTTATTTTTGAGAGAAAGAGAGAGACAAAGCACGAGCAGGGGAAAGACAGAGACAGAGACACAGAATTCAAAGCAGGCTCCAGGCTCTGAGCTTTCAGCATAGAGCCCAACATGGGGCTTGAACTCATGAGCCATGGATCATGACCTAAGCTGAAGTTGGATACTCAACTGACTGAGCCACCCAGGTGCTTTTTATGTGATAAGGATTTTGAATCAGCATAATTCCTTGGAGATACTTTCAAGTTCTTCTGATTATCAGTAGTTTATTCCTTTTTTATTACTGAGTTATATTCCATGTTATGTATGTACCACAGTTTGCTTAATCAGTCCTATATCGAAGGAAATCTGGGATGATTCCACTTTTGGGCGATTTCAAATAAAGCTGCTATGAATATTACAGCACAGGTTTTTGTGTAAACACAAATTTTTATTTGTTTGGCTAAATGACCAGGGGTATAACTGCTGGGTCATATGGTAGTTGCATGTTTACTTTTATAAGATACTGTCAAACTGTTTTACAGAGTAGCATTCTTACACTAAATGAGTGGTCTAGTTTCTCCTCACCCTCACCAGATATACTGTTGATACTATTTTTCATTTTAGTTATTCTTATAAGTTTGTAGTGATAGCTCATTGTGGTTTCAATTTGTGGTTCTCTAATGGCTAATGATGTTGAACATCTTTTCGTGTGCTTGTTTGCATCTTTGTATACTTTTCAGTGAAATGGCTCTTCATTGTCTTTTGCCCATTTTCTAATTGGACTGTTTGTTTCATCTTTTTACTATTGAACTTTTGAGTTCTTTATATATTCTAGATTTAGTCCTTTGTTGGATATATGGTTTATAAATATTTTTCCCAATATGTAGTTTGTCTTTTCTTCATCTTAACAGGATCTTTTGCAGAGCAAAAGATATAAAATTTGATGAGGTCCAATCATTTAGTATTTTCTTTATATGAGTTGTGCTTTTGGTGTCATCTAAGAACACTTTACCAAGACCTGGATACTAAAGATTTTCTAAAAGTATTATAGTTTCATTTTAACCATTTAAGACTATTAACCATTTTTAATTTCTCCATCACCATTTGTTGAAAAAGGCTGTCTTTTCTTCTTTTCTCCATTGAAGGCTCTTATAGTTCTTTAAAAAAAAATCACCTGGGTTTATTTGTGTGGATCTACTTCTGTGTTCTTTACTCTATTCCAATGATCTAGGTGTCTCTTTCTGCATCAAAAACATACTGTCTAGATTACTGCAGCTATATAGTAAGCCTTAATTTTAAGTAGACTGATCCCTCCTCCCACTTTATTCTTTTTCTCAAGGTATTTTTAGGTATTCTAGTGTCCATGTTATATAAATTTTATAGTTTGTCTTTGTCTATAAATCCTTGCTGGAATTTTAATTGGAATTAATCAAACCTACAGATCAATTTGGAAGAATTGACATATTTACTATGTAGAGTCTTCCAATGCATAAGCATGGTATGGCACTCCATTATTTAGGCTTTTCTACCCATAATAGTCTCTTTTGTGTTTTCCTTTTTTTTTTTTTTGGTGTCAGTTGAGACTACATACATTAATCTGGATTTCAAATATTAGGCTTGCTGAGAATGATAAAATTCTTTAATATTCATTCACTATTTATTTACTTATTCATTCATTCACAATGCAGGTTATATTTATCTTGCTCCGTTGTAATTGATAGATAATATTTTATTTGCCATATTAATATTGACTTTAAAGGTTATAACCCTGTAAACAAGTGAAAATTGTACTAAAGAAAGGACATTACTACTAAAAGGGAGGGTATAATCTTTGAAAATTTTCTTATTTGGAAATTTTAACACCAGTATCAAGAGAAAGAGAGGGTATGAAGAGAGTCAACTTAGGAGGTAGGACTAAGTGATTAAATATTTAGGGAGGAGTAGAAATGTAAGGGCTGTATTGGAGAGATCCCATTAATGGAGTAATGCAAACATTTAGGTAAGTTTGTAACTCTTCCTTGAAATAGCAATATCAATTTTGCTTGAGTTTTCTTGAGTTACTTATTCATTAAACAAGTATTTATCGAGCCACTACAATTTTCACTGTATTTTGCTGGGGCCTGTCAATATATAGCTGTTAAAAAGACAGGATCCCAAGACCTAGCAGTTGCTCACTCCCTTGCTCCCTTTGTTTGATACCTGCTCCCAGTGGCCCTGAGGGTTTGTGGGCCAGGGGTGGCCCCAAAGATTAGGAGGTGGAGGAGTGAGCTCAGGTTCAGGTCTAAGTGTCTTGGTGGCACACTCACAGTGAGCCTTGGAGGGAGGAGGAGACTGCAAGGATAGACCCAGGAGCGATGGCATCAAGAGAAACAAGTGGTGAAAAATCTCAACATGGAAAATGCCCAGCAGGAAAATGAAGGAGAAGAACAGGGCCCCAGGCATAATGGAGAGGAATCACGCAATTCAAGAGGAGGTGAAGGTCAGGAGCATGGAAGAAATGTCAGGTGGGGGTGAGTGGACGACTTGTCCCTAATTTTTGGCAAGACATACCTAATAGGCATATTGATCACAATAAAGAGGGAGATGATGTAGAAAAGCTCACAGAGCAGATGATGGAAATCAAGAGAAAGACTAAGGAGCAGGAATTTATAATGTGATATGACATATAATAAAATAATAATGCCATCTATATAGATTTATTTCAGCAAGTAAATGGCATGATAAACTTATTATTTGAACAGGCCTATTTTCAGATATTAGTGGTGAATACAAAAGAGAATACCAACCTTGTATATCAGTTTTTGAGTTATGAGGATATTTTTGGTTTTACTGTGTTTTAAGGTTTTGGATTTATACACATTTGAATTTATTGGTTTGATTATCAGATGAATTAATTATGACTTATATAGGTGTTTTCTGAGCCATTAATACACAGCATTTTAAGTATATTCAGTGAATTGGTAATATAGGTCAAAAGGAAAGGCATATACAACATTTGGTATGAGAAATTGACCTTAATAAATGGCTGATAGTGTTAAAAATGAGTTGCATTATATTTTCCTCTTCATTCAAAAAAGATCAGGGAGACTATAGAAACCTGTGTAAAGTTCATATTTAAATAGATATCCTGGAAAGCAAAACAAGTATGCTTCCTGATAGGTTATAGTTGAAATGCACTTTGCTTTTTAAAAACATTTTAAAATGTTTATTTATTTTTGACAGAGAGAGGGGGGAAATGGGGAGACACAGAATCCGATGCAGGCTCCAGGTTCTGAGCTGTCAGCACAGAGCCCTATATCTGGCTTGAACTCGTGAACTGTGAGGTTATAATCTGAGCTGAAGTCAGATGCTCAATCGACTGAGCTACCCAGGTGCCCCAAAGCCCACTTTAAAATATGTTTAAGGGGCACCTGAGTGGCTCAGTCGGTTAGTTGTCTGACTTTGGCTCAGGTTCAAGCCCCACATCGGCTCTGTGCTGAGAGCTCAGAGCCTGGAGCCTGCTTCAGATTCTGTGTTCCACTCTCTCTCTGTCCCTCCTCTGCTCGCACTCTTTCCCTCTCCCAAAAATGAATAAACTTTTTTTTAGTTAAAAAAAATAAAATATGTTTTAAATTGAATGACATGTTAATAGGACTATTAGGAATGAGTATATATTTCAAACCAATGATTTCTTTGTATATTTCATTTGTTAGAGCACAACCATTTATTTTTACTTTTAAAAATTCCTTTTGAATATTTTGAATTGTTGAACTTCATCTTCCTTTTAAAACTTTTTTTAATGTTTATTTATTTTTGAAGGAGAGAAGGACAGAACGTGAATGGGGGAGGGGCAGAGAGAGAGAGAGAGAGAGAGAGAGAGACACTGAATCCAAAGTGGGCTCCAGACTCTGAGCTGTTAGCACAGAGCCCGACGCGGGGCTTGAACTCACCATGAGATCATGACCTGAGCTGAAGTAGGATGCTTAACTAACTGAGCCATCCAGGAGCCCTTGAACTTCATATTCTTAATTAATTTCTTTTTTACGTAATTCTTTTTGAGATATTAGTGATTTTCACTTTGCTTTCTCTGCTATTCTTAGTAAACACATTTCTGGAAAATTTCCCATAAGTTACTAAGGAAGATTAAAGGGATATCTAGTTTTGTAAGGAATGGTATTCCTAGGGTTTTCTGTGAAAGTATGAATTTTCATGAAATAGAATTGCATAAAACATGGTATCACATTACCTGCCTTTTATAAAAAGCCATGATCTATTAAGATACTTATAATTCCTTTCAATCAAATTAATCAATGCAATGTGATTTGTTTGATTTTTAAGTGGAGAAACAGTCTGTTTATTTTGGGAAATGGTAGGCATAATCTGCATTTTGAGAACTAGATATCCAGTCCAGCCCAAGATATGGGTGGAGTGGTTATTGTAGAATGGAACTATAGAGCATTCCAGAAGTGAGGCAGCAAAGAGAAGATAAATTGTTTTTGAGCTTCAAGATTCCATATTTTCTATATGTTTTATTTTGTTCTTTTTTTCTCTTTCTCATACATTTTATTTCCTCCTAATATTGGCTTGTACGTGGCCAACATAGCCTTTGAGGCCATTCTGTATCATGACCTCTTGGCTTCCTCCCCATTGCTACCTACATTAACCTCTTGTTGTTTCCTAGTTCAAATTCATGGGAGGAAATCTGCTCAATCTGTTTGGTATAGTTTATTTTTTCATGCTGGCCACCTGCTAGTCTACTGGCCAGCCAATGGATTAATTATTTTTGAGTTACATTGCTCCTTCCAGGTCTATAATTACCTATAGCCATGTATGGTGATTCTGGGTCGTGTAGTATAAAACAAGACTGTCTATGGCTGACCTTGTATAGGGATGTGGGCAGGATGTCACTATGATTAATAATAGTAAAGAGTAATTTATGAAATTATGCTGTCTTCAAGTAGGCTTATTTAAGCCTAAAAGCTAGTTTTTAGAAACAATATCTACACTGTGTTATAGTTATCTGGGGTGTCACGTTGATTCAGAGTTGTCTTAGTTTTTGTTTTTAGAAAGTTGCTGGTACCCTAAAGTTTGCATTGCACATATATTATTCTTGGTAAAATGGACAAATTCCAGATCTTCATCTTATAATTTTTATGTATATTGTATTAATATAATAAAGTGTAAATCGTTTGGATGCTGTCTACCTGTATGGTTTGGTTTATCTATTCAGGGCTGTGTCAACCTTTCTGTAGGCTGAGCTAAGAATACAAATGCAACTGTACATACCATATATGTAAAACTTAAGTACAATTTAAACCAAGTTAACAAACTGTTAAATAAAATAATGTATTCTCACATTTTGACATATACCTTTATAATGAACTGGAAGTTTAGTTTCAAGTTTAGAATTCTCAGACTCCTCACAGTTTAACACTAGAATATGATTGCCCTGAGAAATCTGATTCCTAATTCTTGGCTGGCGTCTCCTTTTGATACCTGACTTTGTCTTGCATGGGGGGCCTCACTCTAATGTATGTTTCACTTCAGCCTATGTATATAAGCTCGGTCCATGGTCCCAGCTTGCTTTCACAACCCCTTGGATCCAACAGAAGGCATATAGATATCGAGATTCCCCCCTCCAGAACAGCACTTCAAAATGGGTTCCAAGAGAGAATTAAGCCATAATGCCCCAAGGCATTCAATAGTTAAAAATAATAAAATGCCACCAATCTTCTACCATATTTGGGAGAATGGGGAAAATGGTTACATGAATAATTTTCTTTAGGGCTTAAGAAAAACTTAAGAGCTGAGAAAGGCTGCAGAATAGACCTGAAGAAGAGGTCTGTGTGGGCTCATTCTCATGAAAGAGGCTTAGGGATATTTGGCTAACATACAGTGTGCTCTTGGTGGGGGATATTTGGGTGGGTAATTTGGGGATCTTAGGTACTCAAATTATGACCTAGAAGAGGGAGGCACAGGCTTCTGATGGTTCTTTCTTTTTGGCTCCATAGATTTCTCTCCTAGAACTAGGAGCAGCTTAGGAATGGCTAGAGTGAGGTCTGCTAAATTATGGGGCCCCTCTTGCCCATAGCAAAGTGTGGCACTTCATCCATTAATTGTTTTTCACTTTTTAGATGTTATGCTAATATTTGCGTCTTTTGGTTTGTTTTTTAGTACAATTTATTGTCAAATTGGCTTACATACAACACCTAGTGCTCATCCTAACAAGTGCCCTCTTCCATGCCCATCACCCATTTTCCCCTCTCCCCACCCCCCATCAACCCTCAGTTTGTTCTCTGTGTTTAAGAGTCTATTATGGTTTGCCTCCCCCCCTCTCTGTAACTATTTCTTTCTGCCTTCCCTTCCCCCATGGTTTTCTGTTAAGTTTCTCAATATCCACATATGAGTGAAAACATACGGTATCTGTCTTTTATTGACTGGCTTATTTCACTCAGCATAATACTCTCCCATTCCATTCACATTGCTGCAAATGGCATGATTTCATTCCTTCTCATTGCCATGTAATACTCCATTGTATATATAAACCACATCTTCTTTATCCATTTATCAGTTGATGGACATTTAGGCTCTTTCCATAATTTGGCTATTGTTGACAGTGCTGCTATGAACACTGGGGTACATGTGCCCCTATGCATTAACACTTCTGTATCCCTTGGGTAAATCCCTAGCAGTGCTAATGCTTGGACATAGGGGAATTCTATTGACAGTTTTTTGAGGAACCTCCACACTGTTTTCCAGAGTGGCTGCACCAGTTTACATTCCCACCAACAGTGTAGGAGGGTGCCCATTTCTCCACATCCTCGCCAGCATCTATAGTTTCTTGATTTGCTCATTTTAGCCAATCTGACCAGTGTGAGGTGGTATCTCAGTGTGGCTTTGATTTGTATTTCCTTGGGGGAAAACTGAGAGCTTTCCCCCTGAAATCAGGAACACAACAGGGATGTCCACTCTTACCACTATTGTTTAACATAGTGTTGGAAGTTCTAGTATCAGCAGTTAGACAACAAAAGGAAATAAAAGATATCTACATTGGCAGAGAATAAGTCAAACATTCACTTTTCTCAGACGACATGATACTCTACATGGAATACCTGAAAGACTCCACCAAAAGACTGCTAGAACTGACACATGAATTCAGCGAAGTCGCAAGGTAATTTTTTGAAAAAATGTCTAGATATAATCAGACTTGATTCTGACTCCATTGAACATGGCAAAATAGGGAACCCCCAAAATTTATCTTTCCACACAAACAGCAAATTAGCAAATATTCTCAGAATCAACTTTATTGGCAATCTGGAAGCTAATAAAAAATTTATAGCAACTAGGCAAATGCTTAATCAAGGAAGAAGTAGTTGAATTCCAGCAGGAGAGCTTGGTGGTGTTTTAACTTATCTAGTCTCCAATTTCCTGCTCTCTAGTTTGGCAGAGGCTTTGAAGACAGCAGTCCACATCCTAGTCCAAGTTTCTAGGATAGAGTAAGTAAAAGTGGCCTCATTCTTAAGGAACTGTGGTTGTTTATTTTGACCAGTTTGGTGGCTCCCTGAAGGACTAGCTCAAAAGACTTGCCCTTATTTTGCCTAACTCAGAACTCTCCCAAGGCTGAGGCAGCTACTTGGGGGGCACTTGTGGAAAACACTTAAAGGCAAATATATTAACCACCACCTCCCATGGCAAGGAATGATAGACAAACAGTAAGATCAACTGAAAATAATATTTGGGTGTACAAGTGTCTCTTTGAGACCCTCCTTTTAATTCTTTTGAGTACTCAGAAGTGAAATTGCTGGATCATATGGTATTGCTACTTTTAATTTTTTGAGGAACTGCCATACCGTTTTTGGTAGCAGCTATACGGTTTTCCATTTCCACCAACAGTATTCAAAGGCTCTAATTTTTCCACGTTCCCACCAACCCATATTATTTTTTTTCGAAATAGTCATCCTAATTGGTCGAGGTGCTGTCTCATTGTGGTTTTTTATTTACATTTGCCAATAATGTGGAGAATGTTTTTATGTACTTGGCCATTTCTGTAACCTCTGTGGAGAAATACCTCTTCAAATCTTTTGTCTATTCTTAACCACGTTGTTTGTTTTTGAGTTGTAAAATTTCTTTAGATATTTTGAATATTAATCTATTTTTCAGATATGATTTGAACATATTTTATCCCATCCCATAGGTTGCCTTTTCACTTTGTTGAATATTTCCTTTAATGCACAAGAACTTTTACATTTTGATATAGTCCAATTTATCTATGTTTTTACTTTTGTTGCCTGTGTTTTTGGTGTCATGTCCAAGAAATCATTGCTAAATCCAATATAATTCATGAAGCTTCCTTATATGTTTTTTTCTAAGAGTTTTAGGATTTTTAACCTTTTATGTGTAGGTCTTCAGCCCATTTTGAAGTTGTTTTTATTTTTTATTTTATTTTTTAAAATGTTTGTTTGCTTTTAAAAGAGAGAGAGAGAGAGAGACAGAGACAGAGAGAGAGAGAGAGAGAGCGAGAGAGAGAGAGAGAGAGAGAGAGAGAGAGAGAGAGAGAGAGCCCAGAACGGCAGAGAGAGAAGGAGAGAAATCCCAAGCAGGCTCCACACCATCAGCACAGAGTCTGATGTAGGGCTCCAACTCCCAAACTGTGAGATCATGACCTGAGCCAAAACCAAGAGTCAGATGTTTAACCAACTGAGCTACCCAGGCACTCCTATTTTTATTTTTTATTATTTTATTTTTTTAATGTTTGTTTTTGAGAGAGAGAGATACAGAGCGTGAGTAGGGGAGGGGCTGAGAGAGGAAGACACAGAGTCTGAAGCAGGCTCCAGGCTCTGAGCTGTCAGCACAGAGCCCAACAACACGGGGTTTGTACCCACTAACTGTGAGATCATGACCTGAGCTGAAGTCCAATGCTTAACCGACTGAGCCACCCAGGAGCCCCCCTGTTTTTATTTTTCAGATGTAACATTCATTATTAAAGATGAAAAGGAAGGATGGAAATGGTAGATTGAGGGAGATTTAACTTGCTATATATAGCTAATTGGACAAGTAAAATGGACAAGTAAACTATTTAACACAATTGGAGAGATTTATGTTTATTAGTAAAATTTTCATTTATACAGATTGAAAGCTATTCCAAAAATGTCTGACCATTTCTATTGCATTATAACCTATAATTTAAATTTTTATTATTGTTCTTTTATTATGATATGTAGAAGCTAACACATCTCCTGGGAGCAAATGGATTGATGAGTTTTGCACAGGTATGGAAAATTATTGAGTCTTTTATAGTAGTTTTGGTTCTTTGACTCTAGATAAGATAGTATATATAAACTCCCAAATAGTACGTGGTTCTGCTATATTTCTCTTTCTCCCAAGTCCAGCTCTTAAAGCCTTACTGTCTCACTTGCACTTTCTAATGGGCATTTTTATTAAGTATGGTTGATTATGATTTTCATCTTTATAGAGAAAGCATTGTAAAATGGATTTTAAATGGGTTATTTTGTAGCTATTGAGCTATTGAGTAGCTATTGAGACTTTGCAATGAGATGGATAATTTTTTAAAAAGATATGTTTATAAGCAACGGTAGATGGGGCTCAGTAAGTGAGGCTCGAAGTGTGCATTTATTTTAGAGATCTTATTTGTTAAAAAATAGAGAACACTAGGGGAAAAGACTCGATTTTATTAACTAAATGTACTTCGTGCATATAAAGCAATTTGATTAGAATGAATTCAGAGGGAAAATGAAAGAGGAAAGTAACAGTTTCACTTCATAAGTTGTTAACTCATGTAGTGAGCATTTAGAAGTGTACTGGGACAGCCTGTAGATGAGTTAAAGTTTTCTCTTAAGACTTCTTTGGAAGAGTTGGATTTAGTGACTGGGCTGTTTTTATGTAGTGTCTTTTTATGTTAGTTTTTATTTACATACTTCATGTTGGTGAGTCACATCGTCAGTAGAAATCATATGGCAACAGATATGCTGTTGTTTAACTCCGTTTCTGATTTTCTTAAAAAAGAAATGTATGTACAGTGCAATTTCTCTGTTATCCAGGGATTAAAGGAGCCTAATCCTTGGGTCTATATAGCCATCAAATAAAGTACCATATATCACTAGAGTGAGGTTCCCAATTGCATGGGACATTAACCAGCATTTATAGAGTTTATCTTGTATCTCCAATATAAAATAACTGATGTAAAGAATGGTATTATATACATGTTCTTTGAAATTTTAACCCATTTTCACTTTTAATTGTTTTGAAAATTGGCATTTTGCTTGGAATAGGATAAAGATGTAGCTGAAGTACCTTAAAATATAATGTCCAGCTGTGACTATGCTTTGTTTACATTGTGGTTTATTTTGATAATTGCCTGATGCCCAGAAAATAATTTTTAAAATCTCAATAAGGGAACAGATCACAACTATTTAAGCCTACAGTGCTCTTTGTTTTTATAAACTAATTTTGGGGGTGCCTGAGTGGCTCACTTGGTTAAACATCCAATTTTTTATTTTAGCTCAGGTCATGATCCCAGGGTCCTGGGATCAAGCCCCACTTTGGGCTCCATGCTAGGAATGGAGTCTGCTTAAGATTCTCTCTCTCTCTCTCTCTCTCTCTCTCTCTCTCTCTCTCTCTCTCTCTCTCTCTCTCTCCCTTTGCCCATCTTTCCCATTCATGCTCTCTCTCTCTCTCTCTCTCTCTCTCTCTCTCTTTCTCTCTCCCTTTGCCCATCTTTCCCATTCATGCTCTCTCTCTCTCAAAAATTATAGTAAAAATTATAAATTAATTTTTAAGCACAAAGCTATATTTAAGGCTGTTTTTGACTGAAACAGTTTTAATACTGATCTCTGTGTGTAGTTTTGCAGAATTTCTCTAC
>PISW01013702.1:0-24842 GCA_004023785.1 Mungos mungo
CGATGAAAAGAAGAAAGTGCCTGCAAGTCCCTGGGTCTGTGGATAGGCCCACACCCTCCCTGGGGCCCAGGCTGCACCCCAGCACCCACGACGCCTCTCTGTCCTCCCTCCTCCCTAACAGGTGCAGCCTTGAGAAACACCCCTTAAAACACGTGGGGGACAGGAACCAGCAGGCTCGGTGTCCCGACCGTGCTGCCATGCTCTGGGAATAGCTTCGCTTGGGGAGAAGTGTGCCCTGAAAAGTATTTTCCCTGCACATTTGGAGATTTTTCTGTTATCTCTTACCTAATGTTTCTACTTAGAAACAGCTGGCTAATGTCTTTGCCGGATCGCCCCCACCCGCCAAGGAGGGGACAGGGTCCTCTCTGAAACTGATGCCTTAGGGGCGCCGGAGCGGCTCAGTCGGTTAACCTACAACTCTTGCTTTTGGCTCGGGTTGTGGTCTCACAGTCTATGTGTTCGAGCCCTGCCTCGGGCTCTGCGCTGATAGTGTGGAGCCTGCTTGGGAGTCTGTCTCTCCCTCTCTCTCTGCCCCTGCTCTTTCTCTCTCTCTCAAAATAAACTTTAAAAATAACTAAACTGAATGTTTTATAATTTCACAAGAATCTGTGCGTGTGCGGCCACGCACCTGCCCTGCTTGGTTTAAGCTGTTTGGTTTCGGTACTGTTTCCGCCCATCATTCTGTGGATAAATTGCTTCGTTTCCACACACTTTTGTCAAACGTTCAATGTTCTGACTGGATCCACCGTCCTCCCTTCCTGGGGTCGTCTACCCTTTTCCTCTGTGCTTGGGCGTTTCTGAAACTTCTCTGACGGCCCTTCAGCCGCCCGTTGCTTCTCAATCTCTGCAAGCCGTGTTCATCACCCATCACCCAGGTTCCTCCCTTCTCTTGTTGTATTGAGGTGATGCTCCCCACAGGTCCCTGGGGAGACTCAGCTGCGGAGCCCTGGGCCGCCTCTGTGAGGGAACTTTGTGTACCGTCCATCTCTTTTGTCTCTTTTTGCTTTTGTCTGATATTCGCAGTTGTGAGGAAAATACCAGCTCGACTACGGCCAGTGAGGCTCCATTTCCTCAGTAACTGTTTCCCTTTCCCAAATGCAGTGGAAGGTGGGGACTCCTCTGATCAGAAGCCTCCTTGGCCCCGGGTGGGTCAGGGACCAGACAAGGCCAAGACTTTAAATAAAAGTCACCCTTGGAGCCTGCTGGCGTGGTGCCTGCCTTCTCTGAGCCCACCTGCAGCCCACTGCTCCCTCATGATGGCTCCTGACCCTCCCCTCCCCCACACACCCTCCCAAATCCCTTCCTTCTGTGGATCCCGCGGAGGAGAAGCAAACATGTCGCTCCCTCCACCCTCCTGAAGCGGAAACCTGAAGCCATTTAGCTAAGTTGTCAAGTGAGGACTGTCTTCCCCTTTGTGAAGAAAGTCGGGCGTTTCCATCAGAAAGTGATTATTGAAGGGACCATTAATGATGATTTCTATTTGATATGCAAATTTATAACTTTGATAGCACTTTTGCATACACTAATCAAGTTAATTGCTACAACCCTGAGAAGTGGGAAAGGCAGGAAACTTAATTACGGCTTTTAAGAATACAGACGAGGAGACCAAGAGGGTAGGTGCCTCTCCCTGAGTCCCGGAAGCCGCGGGGGTCCCTCTACACGCGTGCATGAGGCGTGGTGCTGAGACGCTGGGTCTTCGCCTGGAAGCGACTTACTTCTAAGCTTATTAAACAAAGAACCAGAAGAAGGCTCCCGGGTGTGTTCAGAGGTTCTGCTCCAGCCCTGCCCTGCCGGCCTGCTCCGCCCACACAGCCGGCTGCTTTCAGCTGACCTGTGGCTGTGACCGCTCACAAATGCCCGAGGTTTATGAGCACCCGGCAAAAACGGGCCGGAGAAGACAACGGTGAGGCTGAGCTTCGGGAAAACGGCCCAGAACCCCTCCGTTCAGGACGTCAGAGCCGCGTGGGCCCTGCGGGCCAGGCTGGCTTCCTAGGAAACCCTGAAAGTCCCGAGCAACAACATGGAACGGGTGTCCCGCTGGTTCAGAACGTGCTGCTCTGGACCTAAAATGGCCGCACGGGGTGAAGAAATCCGCTCTCGGGCTGGCGCGCCGCGTGCCAGGCACGTGTCCAGGCACGTCACCACCCGCGGGGCCCGATCTTGTACAGTAAGGAGCATGAGGGACGATGACTTTCAGTCTTGGGTATAGACAGTGGTCTAAACCACACAACGCAGGATGTACTTTACCGCTGAGCCTTGTGTAGCATGAATGCCTCTCCTTAAAACGGAGAGAACAGAAGAGCCCTCACTGGCCGAGTCACCGGGGCCCAACCTGTCTCCAGAGGAGCTTCCCGGGAGGGTCCCGGAGGAGCCACCTGCGGAGGGGTGGCGGCCGACCTCGGCTAACCCCGCACCCGACCCCTGAGTCCCGGCCTCTCGCCCGACACACGCAGGGAGGGAGGCGGCGGCTCCTCGCACTCTCAGGATCGGGCTCCCCGTCAACACTGCTCAGACCTCAAGGTCTGCATCTCCCTCAAGGTGACGTCACAACCTGGCAGGGAACTGCCCCCAAAGATCTCACTGTTTTATTTCAAGGCGTTAAAACTAACCTCGGCTTTGGTCTCTTAACTATAATCTCTTTGTAATGAACAAATGATGAATGAATGACTGGAGCATGTAAGAGCTGCCTGTGGGCTGACGAGGCAGCAGCCAGCCGTGAGGGTCGTAGACGGATCCTGGTCTTGCCTACAGCCCAGCGGCACCTGCTCGGGTTTCTTTTTAAGATGTCCTTGGACACACCCTGTTTATCAGCTGCTCCGAGCCAGTCCTCCCTCACACAAAGCACGTGTTTTGCAGTGAAGACAAATCATAAAAAAACGCGTGGCTCTAATGACCTTCTCCAGCGGACGGCACCACGAAGTGGTTCCTGCAGAGGAACAGGTACGTGCAGTCCTAATAGCTAGAAATCACGGCGTTCATACGGGACTCGATGGCACCCTTGACACACTTTACACGATCTCCTTACGTCCTCCAGAACTTAGCAGCGCTAATCTTATCCCCATTTTCCACATGAGGCAGTGGACGAGTTCCCTTGACCCAAGTCTCAGGTGAGGAGCAGGAAAGGGTGCCTGACGCCAAAGCCTGGGTCCTGGTGCGGGGTACTTCCTGCCCACCTGCGCCTTGCGGCTTTATGTCCCCCACCCTGGTACTACTGTCCCCGGGGCAGCGCACACACAGCTTACCTCCTCCTAACGTCAACGCGTCTGCAATATTTGAAGAACACAGCCCTGCGGACGGCTATGAACCGTGACTCTGGTGGGAAAAAAGTCTGCGTCAAAAGTGAAAACGTTTCCTTTGGTCTTACCCGTAGACTGAGCCAGCACTTTTAAATTTACCTGATTTCAAACTAATTAAAAGAAACTTTAAGGACAGAAACTGAGAGGAGGAAGGAACTGATTTGCAGGAAAAGACAGATAATCAGAGTCTGACCAAGTGAGGAAAGAGGCAAAAGGGCAAGCACTTGGCAGCCTGAGTGAGGTGGACATTGCAAGGTGCCGTGCAGCCCCTACCGGGGAACACTTCCCAAGTGCCGGGCCCCGACACTGAGGTTGGGGGGTGCTGTCTCCACCAGAGGTTATGGAAACCCTACTGTCGGGGTCATGACATGCGGTGGGTGCAGCGCTAGGAAACGGGAGTCGGCTCATTTCTAAACCACAGTCTCAGGCAGTCTGCACATGGGATAAACCATAGCTGTGAGATCTGTGTCTTGGATGCTGGTTGGTATATTTACCTTCAGTTTTATTCTCTGAAATGTAATCACTTCCCTCAAAATCAGAGGTTGTGTTGTGAAAATTCCATTCAAGGTTTAAATAGGCTAAGAATGCTCAGTCCCAGTCAAATAATTAAAAGTACATTCCCAAAGATCACCTAGGGTTGGCACGCCGGGCGGGGGTGCCCTGGGGGACGGTCAGTGCATCGGGCGGCCAGCCAGAGAGCAAGCCAGCCGGTCACCTTCCCACATCCTGGGACCCGTTTCCTGGTGGGGAGAGGTGACCGTGTCAGCGAGTGAGCAGACCAGTTCTCCCTGGACCGACCAGGCTGACGCAAGAGGCCAGCCAGGAAGACACGCTCACTCTTGTCCCGGGACTTCTCTCCACCGTCTTCCCCTGGGAGGGTGCTGGAGTGCTCGTTCCCGCTCACAGCGAACAGCACTGGATTACCACGACGGCCACCTGCCGGAGCTCAGGGTCCCCAGCCGCCCAGCTGCAGCGTCCTCTGGGGCCCGGCACACGCGCACGAGACGGGCCAGGCGCCACAGCGAGCACGGGCCAACCGCGGTGCCACGCTGCGCGGCAGGGAGCCCTGTGGTCTCTGAACCAGGAATGTCGCGTCTCCCGCCGGCATCCCTGAGACGGTAATGGCTGACGTGCCAGCCTGCCGAGCAGGTAGGGTCCCAGACCGTGACCAGCCTGCTCCCAGAGGGTCTTCATGCAAATGCAAGGAAGGGCGCACAGAGGGCACAGCTGTCACCTCATTGCTCTGCCACTTGCTTTCTTCACGCGACAATGGACCCCCTCCTGCTGGACACTTAGGCCGCTGAGAAGATGTGCTGTTACAGACACGGCTGCCCACATGGCTGTGTGCCCACGTCACTTCCGCACACGGGCTGCTGAGAGGGTCCCAGAGTCCCCAGAGCCGGGACTGCTGATCGAAGGGCAGGTTCATCCTTCAAACGCACTCTTTCCATGTGCGTTCCTGCCCCTGCTCGTAAGGCCAGAGGCCGCCCCACGGCCTTCCCGGCTAACTGTGCATTAATAACCTTTTAGACGTTGACCCGCCTGATGAAGAATTACATCTCATTCTAGTTTTAACACGAAAGTCTGTTTCTCAGTGACACTGAGTGTTCTTCCATATATTTAGGAACCCTTTATGTTTTCTTTCTGTGACCTGTTTGTACATAGCCCTTCTCATTATTCTATTGGGATTTTTTCCCTAAAAGTTCTTGATATATTAGATATAAATTGTTGTGGTACAAACTGAATTTTCCCCTAGGCTTTAACTGTCTTTTTACGGACTTTAAAGAAGTTTTTCCGTTGAGAATTATTTTATGCATTTGAATTCAGCAATTTTTACTGCTTTGAGACTTTTAATTATAATTAGAAAGGTCTTTCACCTGCCAAATTTGTGAAAATATTATCCCGTTTTTTTCTATCACATTTGCATCTTTTCTTTAAACATTTTTAAAAATTGTTAAGTAATCTCCACACCCAGCATGAGGCTTGGACTCGTGACCCCAAGATCAAGAGCCGCACGCTCTACCAACCGAACCCGCCAGGCGCCGCCCCTACATTTTTGTTTCCTTAACACCCAAAGCCCACAGTTTACATTCCTGGTGTCATACATTCTGTGGGTCTGGACAAATGTGTAACGACACAGATCCACCACCACGGAGTCACACGGACTAGTCTCACTGCCCTAAGAGCCCTCCATGCTCCGTCTCTTCACCCCGCACCCCACACAGCCCTTCGGAAGCCCCTCAGCTTTCTGTCTCACACTTCCGCCATCCCGGAGTGTCGTGCGGCTGTAGTCACCGGCGCGGAGCGGTCCTGCTGGCGGCCTTCACTGGGTAGTAAGCATGCAGGTTTCCTCCGCGTCTCTCCATGGTTTCAGAGCTCACTCTCTTTAGTGCTGAAGACCAATCCATTGTCCGGAGGGACCGCATCACCCCCATGCCATCCCGCTGCCCGGAGGGGCCACACTACCAGCAGACGACGTCTGGGTTGCTCCCAAGCTTGGGCGACTATGAATGAAGCTGCTGGAAGCACCATGTGCAGCTCATGTATTCATGCCGTGTGGGGGAAGAGGCCATTTTATTTCTCAGACGGCTCTTCAGTCACTAGACAGCACGAATGGAACAGTGGCCCTTTGCCCCCAAGGTTCAAGATGTTATCACCGTATCCTGCACAATCTGGAGTCGATTTCTGGACGCGGCTCAGCCCCCCTGTGAGACGTCATGTGTCAGAATCATGGCCCTCTGTGACTGAGTCCTTATACCCTGATGTCTCCCAGGCTTTGTGTGCTACTGATAGTTTCTTTCCCAGAATTCCCTGGGTTGCCCACCAGAATCAACTTGTGTGTTTCAAATATAAATGACGGGACAAAACTACACTTTTGAACCCGATTTTCTTTGTCAGAAACAAAGCCCTGGTGCTGTTCCTGTCGGAACCATGTAACCTCATCAATCCCTGTAGGGAGGATTCATGACGTCAGAGCTTCCTGCCCAAGAATGTGGGACATCCGCTTGTCCAAGTTTTGTTCGTGTCTCGGGGGCAGGGCAGCGGGTAACGTGTTATTGGTTATGCGTCTTGATCATTTCTTGTTAAACTTACTCCTGTTACCTTGTTTGCTCCTGTAAATGGAGCCGTTTTTCCCTTACAGTCTCTCCCCCGCTGCTGTGTGTGCAGATGAAAGCTATTGATTTCTGTGTATTAACTGGCACCCTATCACCTTTCTGACTCTCATTATTCCTCGCCGGGTCCCAATCGGATTCTCCAGGGATTTCTACATCCGCAATCACAGCGCGTTCAATAGCAACACTATTACTTCTCCGTCCCAGTTACTGTGTCTCCAATTTCCTCCTCTCCTCGTGCTGGCTAGTAGCCGCGGCAAATGTTAAGTAAGGAAGTTACCGTGGGCGTTCTTGCCGTATTCCTGGGCACCACGGACACCCCTCTGGTGTTTCCCCAGCCAGCATGACGCTGGGGGAGGGCGCGTGTGCGTCTACCTCTTTACCGTGTGTGTGCACACGTGTGTCAACACCTCTCTCTATATATTGTGTGTGTGTGTGCCTGTGTGTATACCTGTCTGTATGTCTGGGTCTGTGTGGTCTCTCTATAACATACATGTGTGGGTATATTCATCTCCCTAACGTGTGTATATGCATATATGTCTCTATATGACATATGTGTGCATCTCTAACATCTATGTGTGTATACATCTCCCTATGACACATGTGTGTATGTATCTATACATGTGTGACCATATCTATGTCTCTATGACACACGTGTGCATATATATTTATGTAATATATATATGTAAAATCACATTGGAAAAATTCATCTATTTTTTTACCGAGTTTTTGTCAAAAGCAGCTGTTGGATTTAGTCAGATGCCTTCTCAGTGTCTATATCATATTTTTGAATTGCCTTTTCATTGAATAGAACCCATCTTTGCATTTCTGGACTAACCCCCCTGGCAGTGATCACTGCATTGCTCTTTTCCTCCGACGCCCGGCAGTTAGAATTTTATCTAGAATTTTCAGTACCTATAACCGTAGCTCCTGGAGTTTTCTTTCCGCGCATTCTCAGCCCGCCGGGCGGATCAGTAGTAGGCATTTCACGATAAAAACCATCAGAAGGCTTCCCTGTCTTCCTCCGCCCTGGAACTCTTCAGCCTTGAAATCGCCTGCCACTCACAGGTACAATTGTCCCAGCACTGACTGGGCTTGGGGCCTTCAGGAGGGGGTCTCCGGTGACCTCTTCTGCTCATTCTGTACAAGTCAGGATGGTTGTGACCGTTCCTCATGTCACCCGTCAGAGTGACAGAGTGATGGTGACCATTGCTTGTGCCGCCCGACAGAGTGATGGTCACTGCAGTAGGGGCCACAGCTCAGCACCTGCCCCCCACAGTCACGGCATCTGCAACACCAGTTCCAGAGTTTTCTGTCAGATCAGCCAGAGACTAGACTCAAGTGAAACCTTCTCTTTGCCTGGCTTCTCCCCTCATCCTCCCAGTTTCCAGAACTGCTTTCCAAGAGCCTCCGAGAGAACTGGGTGAGTCACTGCCCACCAAGTCCGGCTTGGAGGGACCCCGTGCACAGAGTGCCCTCCCCTCCCTCCCCTCCCCCTGGTGACATTCGGGGTGCGGACTTGGATATTTATCACAAGGCACCTTGTTCTGTAGGCATTTCTGTCTCTGAGTCATCTCCCCAATCCAGGACAAATCCGTTGAAGGACCGGGCTGTGTCACGCGGCACGGGGCTAGCACACAGGAGGCGAAGAAGTCACCGTGTCTCTCGGCACGAAACTGCCCGGAGTCCGGGGGAGTGAGGATTAATAAAGGGTGAAGGCCAGCAGTTTCTGTTTCTGTGGCTCCAATTTCCACAGAATCAAAGAAAGACCACCAGACCGGCCCTCCAGAGAAACGGGAACAAGTCCCAAACTGTTCTTGTCGCTACGTTATCGGGCACGGGCACCAGACACCCGAAGATGGAGGCCTGCACGGAAACAACTGTAAAGTTACCTTCCATCGCTCCAAACCGCTGCCTCAGTTAAGCCGGAATGTGCAAAACCGTCTCCCCGTCCAGCCGGCCTGTCCACACGGGCTCCCCCAGCTGGAGGGCGGCGCCCTGGCAGCGGGCCGCCTCACCCCTGGGACGAGGCCTGTTGGCCGATGACTCCCGGGCCCAGCGCGCGCGCCAGGATGCTGCAGGCAGCAGGCTGGGAGCAGCCAGTCTGAGGGCTGCTCTCAGAGGTTTGCTCACCTGGGGAAGAAATCACGTGATTGTCTCCTGTGTTGCCCCTTCTCGGAGCAGCGCAGCTCACTCTGCGGCCAAAACCAAGGAAGTGAGCGTCCAACAGTTCCCCGAGATGTCCACAGACAGGGCCAGCCGGGCCGGGGCGCTGGGCACTCCGGGGACCACAGAGACGGAGACGGAGGGAGGAAGGAGTGAACAGGCTGGCAGGAAGAAACCCTGCTGCATCCCGTCCACCCACTGGGCCGTCTGGAGGGTCCCCGCCCCCTCCCCCACTGCGCACACACGGAGGGTCCCCTCTCCCACCGCACACACACAGAGGGCCGGCCCCCTGTCCCCCTCCCCCACTCCACATCTTTCTTTTCTCCTCTCCTGCTTTATTGCAAAAGAAGGACCCACACTCATGGGGCAGGAGCGGGCGGGCGTCATCTGGGCTTCAGAACTAAGTTCTGCAGGGCTCATCGGGGCGGTACCACCGTCCACTCACCTGCCGGGTACCTGCTGACCACACGCAGCGCACAATTCAGGACCCCACGAGCTGCAGACGTTTCTTGCCAAACAGGTGCAGCTGGCTTACAGTTCCCCGACACCATCTTCCCGACTTCCGGTGCAGCACCTGGAAAATCGGCTCTGTTACTAACTCAGGAAACCCCGGGTGACCCATCCAATTACGACTCTCCAGGGAGCCCCCTTCTGGAAACATTTTGTGGAAATTCTGGCTCCCTGGAGGAATTCACCATCTACATGAAGAGAAAATACGGCTACATGAGTGGAACGTAAGCCCATTAGGTCAGTGGGTGGAGCAGCGGGCCTCACTGAATCAGGAACGTGCGCTGTGTGACCTGCCGGACCGGGGACACGGCCCACCTGCGTGGGGTCTGCGGTGGCTCCTGCAGCATCCAGGCGCCCACGATAGGGAAGTGGACCCCCAGGCCCATTTTGATCGAAGGCACAGTTTCAGCCCAGGAAGAAGTCACATTTATTACAGATCCCGGCAGCCGGGGCGCAGGGGGCAGGGGGCACAGCCACAGGTCCCCCCGCCCCGGGCACGGTCACAGGAGACACAGGGCTGGCGCTGGCACCGCGTGCTCACAGGGTGTGTGGGCCGACGTCACACTTTCCTCGAGGGTTTATTTAAGAAGGCCCCAGAACAGCCCCGTGGGAGTGTGGGGGGCGATTCTGGCGCTGGTGCCGCCTCCGCGCCCCGACTCCGAGGCGGGCTGTCGGCCTCGCCGCTGTCCGGACGATAAACTCAGCCTTTGGTCTTCCAGGCCCCCCTACATGCAGGTGACCCACGTCATATTTTAAAACAGGAGTTTGGGGTTCGTTCTTAAGGTTTCTCTGGTTTTGTTGACCATGCGCGCAGAGAATGTCATTTTCCTTGGCCTGGGGTCAGCGTGGGCACTGTCCTGTGACATTACAGCACGGAGCCTCCACCGTGTGACTGACCCATCAGCTCCTGGCCTCAGAGTGGGTCCCACGGCCAGAAAAAAGGACCGCGGGGGCCACGGAGGGGGACGGGGCACGTGCCGGCAGCAGCGACCACTGCCCCGTTAGATGGCCAGGAACCGGGTGCAGAGTCAGAAAGCCACCCCATCAGTGCGTCTGACCCCAAAACTCTGTGCTCTTACTGTGTGTAAAGAGCATTGAGAATCACAACAGTAATGACTCGGACTGGTCAGAAAGTTGAGTTCTCTGTGCTCACACAGGACGTTCCCACCAGAGGCCTGGCTTCCTCGGTGCCCCCTCAGATCCACGGAAGTCTGCCTGGGTCCTGGCGGGGGTGGCCAAGAGAGGAGGGAGGGACGGGGCGGGCCGGGGGGCTTTCTGGGCTCCCACGGGCCTCCCGCACACGAGGGGCTTCCGAAGGCGCAGGGGCCCTCGCACACGCAGGTGGGGGCGGGATGGAGCCTCTTCACCTGCTGCCCGGCCCCTGTCTGCTGAGCTCTTTGGGGAAAACAGCCGGGTGGCACCAATCAGAAAACTGACCCATTTTTACTGCTGTGTGTGGTGCACGGCCTGGCGCGCTGCCCTCGAGTTCTGGAAGCAGAATCCGCAGCATAGATGTTGCTCCCAAAACGCGGCGGTGACCTGAAGCCAGGGCCTGGGGGGTGGCGGTCCCCACCTCCGTGCTGGGCCTGTGGAGTTCCCAGGCTTGGACGCCAGGGTCCCATAAGGGGGGGCGGGGCAACCCCGCTCCTGCGCGGGGGTCTGACGGGCTCGGACGCCCTCTCCGTCCCCCAGGCTTGGACGTCAGGCAGGCGCAGGTCATCGTCCTGTCCTCAGGCACCAAGTGCATCAGCGGTGAGCACATCAACGACCAGGGGCTGGTGGTCAACGACTGCCACGCGGAGATCGTGGCGCGGAGGGCGCTGGTCCACTTCCTGTACGCACAGCTGGAGCTGCACCTCAGGTGAGCGGGACCCAGGTGCGTGTGGGCGCGTGGCACTCCGGACCCCAGTGCACCGAGCTCCTTGCTCACAGTGCCGACCGCCGTGCCTTCCCCAGAAACGTCTCCTCACCCGGTCCTTGGCTGTCCCCACACCCCTTGGAGCAGAGCACCCGGCACGCACTGGCCATGGGCAGGCATGCCCTGGCACCGGGGCAGGCAGGGGAGGGGAGGGGAGGCCCACGAATCGGGCAAAGCGATGCCCCAGGGACTGCATGTGAGCCTCGGCCAGCAGCAGCCCAGCGGGGGCTTCGGCCGGTTCTGAGCCCACGGGGGGCGTTGGGGACACTGCCAGGAGGGCAGAGGCCTGTGCCCGGGCAGGCTGGGGCGGTTGGGGCACCAGTCCAGGTCGGGGGGGCAGGAGGAGCAAAGCAGGTCCTTCCAGGGTCTGGAGGCCAAGCCTTCCCCCCGTGTCCTTCCCGCACAGAACCGGGAGTCCTAGGTTGAGGACGAGAATGCAGGGGGTTGGGGGGGGGGTGTCTGTAACAGATGAGCAGTGTCCCAGGGGGTGGGGAAGGGGTTGGGGGCGCAGAACAGAACTGCCGTCGCCGCGTCCGCCTCCCCATTTCACTGCCCCGTCCAGACGCAGGCCTGCTGAGGGCAACGAGGAAAACATGGGAAAACGAGGCACAAAACCAGGCAAAGGCGTCGGCCCGACGGGCGCCTTTCCCGCTGGTTCCTGAGGGTGACGAGGACCCTCTCTCTGGCCCTAGCAAGCGGCGGGAGGACTCGGAGCACTCGATATTCGAGCGGTCCAAGGACGGCGGCTACCGGCTGCGGGACAACGTGCTGTTCCATCTCTACGTGAGCACGTCGCCCTGCGGAGACGCCAGGCTGCACTCGCCCTACGAGGTCGCGGCCGACCGTAAGGCACAGCCCCCTCCTCCGCCGTCCAAGCTGAGCCTGCCTGCGCGTGGCCTGGCTGTCCCCGCGGCCCCCGAAGCCGAGCGGGAATCGCCCGGACCCCTCAGAGCAGGGCAGCTGGAAAGCTGAAATCAGCTCTTTGGTCGCCGCGGGTCTCCACCTCGTTTCAGCCAGCGGCCCCTGCCCGCCCGGCGCTGCTCGAGGGCGGGGAGGGCAGGCGAGAATCCCAGAGCGTGAGCAGGTCCGGGGGCCTGTGCCCACCTGCTTGCAGCTTTGCAGAGAATAACGGGGAGCGTATCTATTTACGTGTGACTCAGCCAGTGGTGGTGTCGCCCCAAGTGAAAACCCCCTGCCTGAGCCGGGCAGGACCTGCCCTCCTGGGCGTTTGGTCAGAGCAGGTGCGGACAGCCGGGGTCCACCTCACGGAGGGGGCGCTGGGTTCCAGAGTGTGGGGCACAGCCGGCCTCCCGTGTGCGGGTCTGAGGACATCAGCATCTCGGGGAAAGTGTTCAGCTGCCGCAGAGGCCGGTAAATTCTATTCCTGATACCACGCATGCACGCGCCCCCGCACGCACGCGCACACGCAGACCCCTCCCCAGCGACACCAGGCAGACACTGAAATCACACGCGTACATGAGGGATCTGGTCCCGATAAAGACGCTGACTCATCCCGGGAAACCTTCAGTCGAGGTGCGTAGGGAAGGTTTATTTTTGGCGTCAGACTTCCCTCCACGCAGGCTGCGTTTGCGTCCTAATTACCAGTGGAAGGACGGAGAAGCGCTTTCTGAACGCCCGCTGCGCCAGGCTTTGCTGAGCTAAGGAAGGTGCGGGGAAAGAGCACTTTCAAGAAACCCTGTGCATATTTAACTTAACCTAGTTCTCTAAACGGACTGCAGCCTGGTCCAGAAAGATCCGTTCCCCTTTCTGCCTGCTTTGCTCCAGGACCTGGCTCTCCCCTCTGGGGAGTGCTCGGGGGTCCCCGTAGTGTGTCACCCCTGTCTCCCCCCGCGGCTGCTGGGACCCAACAGCACAGCTGCGTGGCTTAGAAACAACAGGCATTTGCTGCCCACACTCTGGGGATGGGGAGCAGGGGACCCGGTGTCCACGGGGCCGCTGTGTCCTCACGTGGCGGGGAGGCGAGGGGACTCTGTGGTCTCCCTCCCAAGGACACTGATCCCATCGGGGGGCCCCTCATGGCCTCACCACCCCCAGAGGCCCCTCCCCCTGACTCCGTCCCCTTGGGGCTGGGCTTCAGCACCAGAGTTGGTGAGGGACACGCACGTCCTGCCCTAGCCACACCCAGTGGAAAGCAAATGCGACTGAGGGTCAGGGGAAGGGAGCCCCCTAAATACATGGGCCTTTCGGGGAGCCTCCCCCGGGAGCTGGCAGGTGGTAGCAGGCACGCCCCCCCCAAGGGTAGAGCAGGGGCCCTTCACTGTCACGCACCCCAGAGAAAGGAGGGGAAATGAGGTGGAACAGACCCCTTTCTCCGGGAGCATTCGTCAGGTGGATCTGCAGGGGACCCGCTCCCGTATGAGACCCTCACTGCGCGCCATCAGACCGCTGCCCAGAACCTTCCATTTGCTCTCACACGCCTGGCATCACGAAGACCCAGCAGCCCTGGGGTCTGGGAGGAGAGGCCTGGCAGAATGTTCGGGGCCGGCCCTAACTTACCTCGTTGACCCGCCTCCTCCTGAGGCCAGGATGGCTGAGTGGGGACGGCCTGAGACCCCCATGTCCCCGGCTCCCTGTGCCGGGCGCCACCGCAGCCCCCCAGCCCCGCGTCCAGCTTGCAAAGCCAGTGGTTCAGAAAA
The DNA here is from genome assembly GCA_004023785.1 of Mungos mungo. Classification (NCBI taxonomy): domain Eukaryota; kingdom Metazoa; phylum Chordata; class Mammalia; order Carnivora; family Herpestidae; genus Mungos; species Mungos mungo. The sequence goes on from PISW01013702.1 coordinate 13,661, forward strand.
ACAAACAGATACAGCCTCAGAGGCACCCTGGGGCTCACTTCCTGACACAGATGTTTTTTATTTTGTGGTACTTTTAAGAAGTGGCAGGTGCTGCTGGGGAAGAAAATAAAGCATCCCTCTTGCATTTTTACTGCAGACACGCCAGGCGGAGACGAGCAGGGTTATTCAGACTGCGGCCCCTGGCACCTCCTCCCGGGGACCGCTGGGGAGGGGGCTCCCAGCCGGAGCGGCACAACGCCTCCCCTCGCCCCTGGGCAAGGCCCGCTCCGGCCCCAGGGAACCTACAGCCATCGCCCAGTGCAGGCCTCTGCTTCGGGAGGAGGGCGGGCAGGGGTGCGGGCGACTGGGCCTCTGCTCTGCCAGGGACCCGGTGGTGACGCCGGACGTGCAGGCCTGTGGGGCCAACTGTTCCGAGGCCAGCGCCTCCCCCGCCAGCAGGTAACGCTGGGGAGACCCGCCTGGCTCCCTGCTCCTACACGGAGCTCCGGGGTCGCAGCCCCAAAGGCGTGGACGCAGATGTGCCGGGTCTACCCAGCGCCTGGGAGCCCCAGCGCTGGAGCCGAGACCTCCCCGGGCCCCCTACACCCGCCTGCCATGTCCCCTCGTTTGTCCTTAGCCTCCTCTGCTCAGCAGGGAGCAGAGGTGCCTGTCTGCACAGGCCCAGTGTGCCAGCTCCCCCCACATCCACACCCACGGGCACGCCCTCGTGAGCACGCACGCTCTCGGCAGGTGTGTGGTGCATCAGGGCCATGGCCGCGCCAGTGACACACCGGGTCTGAGAGCAAGTCCCGGATGTAGCTGCCGACGGCATGCCCCTCCCCTAAAGAGCGTGGTGAGCAGGGGAGTTCAGAGAGGGGTCCTGACGACCGGGAAGCTGGTGTCGCCTTCCGCGAGGCCGGGCAGAGAACCGAATCTGACCTGGCGTTTCCGAGAGCGCGCCACGGAGCGATGGTGGCTGTCCCCTGGGACGCCCGGCCTGGTGGCTCAGGGCTCAGGGCTCCAAGGGCTCCTGACCTCCCCGACCCCGAAGTCCCTGAGGCCCGGGCCGCATCTCAGATGACATGGAGCCCTGTGCTGTGAAGCAACCTCCCCACCTCGGATGCCCGCTGCTCAAGACATTCTAACTTCCCCAGTTTTCTTTTTTCCTCAAAAACATTCATCTAGATAGATCGCACTTCTTCCTCCCTGGAGCCTTTAAACGCGGAATCGAAACCGATCGGTGTGAGAGGTTTGCAAGGCGCGTTGCCGCCTGCGGGCGAGCAGCTTCCATCCGCTTCTCTGTCGGGATCAGCTGGGGGTCCCACAGAGGCAGCCTCCTGCCGCCGCTCTTCCCCAGAGTCCCGGGTACTCAGGGCCGAGCGGGGTCTCCTAACACCTCCCCAGTGTTCTGAGACTGCGCCATGCTTCCAGCTCCGGGACTCAAACCCCCTAACCGGCCGCCTGCCCAGATCGGGTCCGCGTGCAGAAGGGGTCTCCCAGGGTCCGCGGGGGCGATGTCATGTCCTGAGTGGCCGTGGGCAGAGCTGGGCTGGCCCCGCTGGCCGTGAGGGGAGCCTTCGTGGACGGATCCAGGGCCCTCCGCGGGGCTGAGAAGCACCAGCTGCCTGACTCACCAGCATCAGCAACGCGAATGCCTTTCACGGCGCATCTTCTCAATAACCTGGGAAATTCCGTTCTTACAGCCATTTTCCAGGATTTAACCACGTAAACCCTCCCTCCATCTTCCCCCAAATGCCATGACAAAGACAGGACTGTGTCTATCTCACGAGCACGTACTAAGTGCCAGCATGTTCTAAGCCCATCCCATTCGCCGTACACCAGGGGAGCTCAAGAGACCTGACCAAAGTCGCATACCAAGTCAGGAAGTCTAAAGCACATTCCTGAAAGCCCCGTCTTCGCGGTTCTGCCCCCCGAGTCACAGACAGGTGCAACACAGGACACCATCGGTGCAACGCAGAAACAACGCATTCAGATGTGCTCGTGACTGAGCACCGTCACGTTCACCGCTGCGTCATGTAAGACCAAGGACACCCGCATGCCCACAAGATGGGGGACGCAGACACTGTCACAGTAAACACAGCATCTCGCCGCAGGTGCGCCTCCTGGGACGCGCACCCTTTGAAGGCAGCTTGGAAATGAAAAGCTTACCTGTTGCTCACAAATCCCGTCTTCCGTCCTCCCTTCCTCCGCGTTTCCAGCTCTGCTGGCCGACGGCGTTGAGGCAGTCACATGTCAGTCCTTGGACGCAGCTGCGCTCTCCGGATGGGCTCCCTCAATTGCCACTGACCTCCACTTCTTCCGATTCTCTCCTAAAAATAAAATGCTCAAAAGCCCTGTAAACCACATGACCATCCTTACTTTATCCTGACATCCATCTTCACAGGTAAGGGCTGGAGATTGAGACACACTAACGAAGAGTCTGAGGACTTGGAGTCCTAGGAGATTAGAATGTTCCCGTGGATTTGGGGGTATATGCATGCACGCCCCCAGGGTCTCCCAGGGGGGCACTACACCACGGCCCGTGCAGGTCCCACCCCTGCAGCCTCCGCAGTTCTGTTCTACTTCCAGTGCCAGTGTGAGCTCCCTCCCCCGCACCGTCAGGTGAGAAAGAGCCAAAGGAAGTGGGCTCACCAGGACTCAGAACCCCCCGCCCCCAGGACGGAGCAGGCCCGTCAGGGAGCACGCCGGGAAGGCAGCCGGAGACGCAGCCCCGCCAAACCTAAGCACTCTGCAGGAGTGCCTCACGCACCTGGCTCTCCAGGCAAAATTAACCCACCTGAGAACTTTGAGTTCCCGCCTACAAACCAGTTGTTGACTTAAGACAGGACTCCCTGGTGTCAGGGTGTCACTGACTATAAAGCTGACTCCACAGAAAGTTAGTTGTGCAGAAGCAGAGGGTAAGAATTTAGAACAGCCTTACCATGGAACGGGCAACTTCCAAAGTCTGAGCAACGACACACAGTTGGAGCACCGAGAGAACGACATGGACGCTGGAATCAATACGAAGAGAAAATATCCCCCACGGAGAATGACACGTTCTGTGACCTGGAAAAGTGCGGGAACTGAGGTGGACTGGGCCTCCACTCTCCCAGTGCTGCCTGCCACAGGAAGTCAACGAGACCAGGAGGACCCCACCTGGGCAGTGTAAAGAGTCAGGTCAAAGCAAACATTTGCTCAAGAATCTTGAGTCATATGAATGATTTGATGTTCATTTTATCATCATCACCATCATCACCATTACTGTCATCATCTTTGTCATTATACCATCTTCTACATCATCATCGTTATCATGTCTCCTCATCACCATCACCCTCATCATCACCATCTTCGCCATCCTCACCATCATCACCATCCTCACCATCACCGCCATTATCCTCATCCCCATCATCACCACCACTGTCACCACCACCATCTCTGTCATCATCATCACCATATCCGTCATCACCATCATCATCACCACCATCACCTTCATCATCATCATGACCACCAGCATCACCACCAATCATCATCAACACCGTCACCTTCATCATCATCATCATGACCACCAGCATCACCACCAATCAACACCGTCACCATCATCATCAACACCGTCACCATCATCGTCATGACGATCATCACCATCACCACCACAGTCATTGTCACCGTCCTAGTACCACGGAAGCTGCAGAGATTTGCACCGTCGCCATCACCACCCTGGGGCATCCCAGGCTGTCTCTCGTCCTCGTGCTTCCCTGTGTGGATGACTCACGGATCAGTCAAAACTGGATCTCATCCAGTACCTGGTTGGTGAGGAGCAAAAAGCAATCTGAAACCTCTTACAGGTTTGCTTTCTCGAAGGAGCACAGCAATCCTCCTCCTACGACACAGACCTGAGGTACAATGGAAACATAGTCGAAGGACTTCAGTTCCTATCAACAATGAGAAAATAGACTGGAAATTACTTTGAGATCTATAAAAGAAGGTACCCACATAAATCCATGTGTTTTTATTATTTGATGCCTTAAATAATGACAAATAAGAGAGAAATCCTATTTCCAAGACTTCAAAACTTAAATAGAACATTTTTAAAGAATGTATCTTTAGTATCCATCCATATGTATGTAAATGTGGAATAACTGTGCTATATATCATTTGTATGCAAAGCAATTAACCATTTCCACAGCCCAGATTTAATGTGCAGAACTTTTTTAAAGAAAGAGAGGATAAAGACAATCTTTCCCTTGTTCACGCTAGTTCTCCAGATCACTGTGGACTACAGGGTGCAGTGTGTGTGTGTGTGTGTGTGTGTGTGTGTGTGTGTGTGTGTAGGGGGCTCCAGAAAAGAAAGCAGAATATGAAATGAAGGCATGAGGGACCCACAGGAACCCGTTCACAGGCTCCATCCCATCGTCCCTCATAGAGACCCTGGGTGATGGTGGACACCCTGCTGGCCTGCCCACGTCCTACCTCATCCGTCCCCACAGCCCAGGAGGCAGGCACCATTATTCGCCCTAGTTAAAGATGCAATCGCTATGTCACAGTGGTCACGAGTAACCTTTCTAAGGCGAGGGAGCCAGGAACCGACATGGGCAGGGTTAAAAGCGGGAGTGGGGCCTGGAGGACACAGCCCTCAGGTCAGATCCCAGCCCCCGCCCCCCCGCCTTTCTGTGTGGCCTGTTACGAGAAGACGGCTGGCCTGTCTAGAGGTGGCACTCTGGAGCCCAGCTCTGCACCAGCCACGCCTCCCCCCCCTCACTGCGGCACTTACCTGTGCTTCCCCAGCCTGGCAGGTGTCCACGCACCGGGGCCCCCTCCTCCCACACCATCCCAGGGGGGACGCGCTCTGCACAGACAGGGTCCCCGCCCCTCACGGCCGCCTGTTCCCTCCTAGTGAACAGCAGCAAGCACATGGTCAGGAAGCTCCGCGGACACCTGCGCACGAAGATCGAGTCTGGGGAAGGGACCGTCCCCGTGCGGGGCCCCAGCGCCGTGCAGACGTGGGACGGCGTCCTGCTGGGTGAGCAGCTGGTCACCATGTCCTGCACAGACAAGATCGCCAGGTAACGGCCCCCTTGCTCGCCTCTGCCCAGTGGCTGTGGGCTGGCGGGGTCTGAGTGAGGGGGGAACAGAGAAGGCTTCCCGAGGGAGCAGGGGGTCTCGTCCCTCTGCCTCTCTCCCGGGCCGCACTCTGGGCCGCACGTGCACGTGTGAGCGCGGGCCCGGGGCTGGCAGGCACTCACGCAGGAGCCCGGGCTCAGGTCTGCGCCACAGCGGCCCGGCTCCACCAGGCTGGCTCCCGGGGCCATCGGGAGGCGGCCAGGGCTCTCCAGCCCCACCTCTGCTGAGCGCAGCCCTGGAGGCCACCCCGCACCCGGGCAGCCGGCCCTGTTCGCAGGCCCCACAGCTCTCCAGGGACCCCACCCTGGGCCTTCTTGCCTCGCAGAGTGCGGGGCCCCCCATCAGATCTCTTACTGTTCCCCAAGCATGACAGACCTGTGATGCCCACTGGGTGCGCCCCCAGGGCAGGAGAGGGTCTCTTTTTAGAAGGAACTTCAAAAGTCCCCCTTGAAGGCTCTGGGGTGGGAACCAGCAGGAGGAAGAGGGATTTACAAACAGGCACCTCGTCCTCGGGGAGAGGCCCCTCACGACCCCACGACCCCCTTCCCAGGCTCCCAGACGCCACCCCACCGGGGAGCGCTCCTGTCACTTGGGTGCAGAAACCATCCCGGCACCTGGCAAGGGCGGGGAGGGCACCTGCACCAGCGTTTGCCCCAACACAGCCGTGAGCTGTCCCAAAGGCGCCCTGAGGGTGACCGTGACAATGAGGCTACCGTGAAGAGGGCTTCGGAACGTCCCTGGACACCTGGTTACGTTTGTCAGTCTGTACTCTGTAAACTAAGTAAAAATAGTGAGTTCTCCATAGACGGGCTCTCGGGGCAAGCCCCGTCCCACCTCCAGCCACATCGCTGTCCCCGAGATCCTCGGCCGGACACAGGAGAGCAGGGCTAAGGGGTGGCGGTGAGGCGGAGGCCCATGGGGAGCCAGAGCAGGTGCAAGCCACGGAGTCGCTCCTGCCACCACCACGGGGGACCCAGAGGAAGGTGGGGGCGGCAGGGTGTCCCCACAGGGCCCGGGGGAGGTGCACCCTCCCGCTGTGGCTCCCAGCAGGTGCACACCAGTGAAGTGGGACTGTCTGCCCGTCGGCCGCTCCAACAGCACACGGCACAGGGCTGGGCGCGCCCACTGGGCCGGCCACCTGCGTTTCCAGGACGTGAGATGCATCTCCCAGGGGCCGAGAGAGGCGCTGTTGGGGCAGGCTTGGGGAGGGCGGGCCACCGTCCGTGGGCCGGGGACCCAGGCCTGCCCAGGCCACTGCAGGCGCCGCACTCCGCGGCCCTGCCCCCTCACTTCCCAGGCTCAGCGGCAAAGCCGAATTCTCCCAGGGAATTACCACACAGCTGCAGGAGACATAGGGCCGGTCGCCTCCCTGCTGGCTGTGACTGCCAGGGCCGGCAGAGGCGACGGGACAGCCCAGTGACAGCCAGCCAAAGCTCTGATTTCCGCCTCAAGCCAACACCCGGACTCGCTGAGCAGCTCATCTCTCAGCAGAAAACGTGTTCCTCCTTGTAAGAGTCTCGTCCATGCGGGGAGCAGGACACGGGGGCAGTCTCCACCCCACGGAACCTCTGGCTGCCCGGAGATCACACTGGGCTCCTGAGTTACCCCTCTGAGTCCCTGGAAGAAGGAAGTGAACTGACGCTGCGGACGTGCGACGCGGTCGTCCGCGGCCCTTACGTGTCAGCGGAGGGCGAATTACGCCCGGGAAACGGGACGCGCGGCAGGTGTGTCCACGGTGACGCACCTGCTCCGAAGCTGCTTTTTAGTAACATCTCCTGGAAAAACAAGGAGTGGGGGGTCACGCAGCGCCCTGGGTGCACGTGTGGGGACACTGATTGTCGTGGCCCTGAGCAGCCTGGAAGGTCAGCTGTCTCTCCCTGAGCAGAGCTGGGGACTAACGGACGGAGCCAGGCGGACCCCAGGCCCGCGGGCGTCCGTCTCCGTGCACTGAACTCTGCTCCCTACGTCTAGAAGCAGGGCCACCGAGGGGCACGCAGGGCCCCCCCTTACTCATTCACCCCTCCGGGCCCTCACCCACCTCCCTACTCCTCCAGCCCTGTCTTCTCGTCCCCTCTGCCCCTTCCTGTGTCTGCGTCTCCGTGTCTGTCCCCGCCCCCCCCACGGAAAGTGCAGGGAACAGCCTGCTTCTGCATGGAAGGGCCGGGCTCCGGGGGCCGTCTCTCCACGGTGAAGTGAACGTGTGGCTCGCGCTAGACCACACTTGCTGGCACCCCGGCGCGTGGGGCCCAGGAGCGCGGCGACGAGGCAGGAAGCCCAGGCCCGGCGCTGCGGCGGTGGCTGTGCGGCCCCGCGCCCGAGCCGAGGGTCAGCACCGAGGCCCGAGCTACACGGCGCCGTGGCCGGATCTGAGCGAGAGCACACGTCGGCTTGCGATTAGTCCGCCAGTGTCTGCAACGCGCACGGTTTGTGCAGAGGCTTGACAAGGGACCACCTGGTGACGTGCGTGTGTGTGTTCTGTGTCCCGTGAGGAACGAAGTCACGCCTAGGGCTTCAGTAACTTTCCAGATAAGGACGCTTCCTGCAGAGACTCGGGGAAAGTGTCCCAGCTCAGAGAGCTGATGCTGCCTGCTGGCACACTCGAGGCTCCACACGGAGAGTGCAGGGGTGAGCCCGGAGACGTGCAAGTCACGCCCGCCTCCCAGGAGCCCGCGGCGGGGCAGGACCCGCCTGCCTCCCAGGCCCGCAGGCCACATCCCACACGGGGGACAGGCCCACCGGGCCATGCCCGCGAGCTGATGGCTTTCAGGCAACTTTGAACAGCGACTGTCCAACTTCATTCCGACAAGGGCACTGCCCTCCCCGTCCCTCACGTCACGTGGGTCCCGTGGCTGCCTGCTCTTCCCGCCCTGGCCCAGCCGCCCCTCGAGCGCCACGTCTCACGCGTGAAGAGAGGTGGGCAGGTGCAGGAGACGGGGTGACGGGGCAGCCCTGGCGTCCGAACCCCACAGCCCGCGTGGGCAACGTCGTGAGGCAGACAGATGGGGTGCAGATGACCGGCCAGCAGGGGCTGCCGAGGACGGTCATCAGTGCGCATGCAGAGACACATGGAAGAACAGCAGGGAACACAGAGCTGCTCAGACTGCCCCACCCCCACCCCCAGGAGCTGAGCTGCTGTGCCTCCATGGGGCACGAACAGGTGCGTCCCGTCGGATGTCAGGAAACACCGCACAAACGTGACCTGTCTGCCCAGAGCGGCCACAACGTCCACCATGAATGGGGCGGCTCGGGGGACCCGCCGGGAACCAGAAGCTGAGGGCCTGCTTCCTTCCAATGGCCCGGCAAGCGCAGGGGTCCAGCCCCCGCTGGCCCCTCAGGCTGCCCACCGGCTGCCAATGCTAACGGTTATTTGTGCCTCCAGGAGGCTGCCGGGAGGGGTCATGACCAAGTCTAACTGCTGACTGTCGTCCCGAGGATCCGACCCCAGGGTTGCTGGGACCCCCGCGCCGCGGCCGAGCAGCAGCTCGGGAGGGTCTCTAATCACGGGGGATAGTTCAGCAGCGATGAAGCAGAACCGGTAGGCTGGCGTAAGCTCCTGGCGCGTGTGACTTCTCTGTATTTAGGTAAAAATAATTGAGTAAGATTATATTTTAAATAAGGTAGAGGAGCGCGCCCGCTGGACAGACTTGGCTTCTTTGCAAACGCCGGTGTCAGCGTGGACTGAACAGGGGCCTCCGGTGCGCACTGCAGTGTGACTTAGAGCACCGCACGCGTCCGGAGCACGGTTCATGAACGACAGCTGACGTCCTCTGACAGCGTCAGTGGTGGGACGGTAAACACCCGTCTACGGCACATGTTAGAGCTCGACGTTTTCACGTGGTTTAAAATGAGCCACAAAACATCGTGAACACACGTCCTGGTTCCAGCCCCGGAGACGTGCGCACGCTTCCCGATGGCCCCCTGCGCCCTGCGGCCTGGCCTGCAGACCGCCCCCCCTCCCGCCACAGCCCGCAGTGGCCAGGGCTGCGCCCGGGGCGAGTGGGGTGACCAATGCCCCTGTTCCCCACAAGGACAGGAGCCTCGCTCAGAGAAGGTCCATCCCGCTGCGGCCAGCGAGCCCTCCGGGATTCTCAGGAAATCACACGACTACGTCTGTCCGTCCCAAGAGGGGCTCGGCCCTCCTCAGAGATGGGAGCTGCTCTGTACGTCCCCGGGTCCTCAGGCAACGTCCCCCCGCTTCACGACGATTCAGGGCTCACTCAGCCCGGTCCCCCACCCACCTGAAGCACCGCCGCCCAGGGACCCCGCCCTGCGTCACCTGGAGCGGCCGCCCGCCTCTGAGCGGTGAGAACACAGCGGTTACACGTCAGCGCTCTCCGGCCCCGAAGGGCCATTTTTCCCCCGTTGGGAGTCCTGTCTGGTGGACGTGGCCTGTTTTACATCCCCGCCCCCAGCAGACGCCCCACGTGAGGGAGCGCGCAGGAACTGTGTGCACCCCTGCCCCCCGCCCGGAGGTGTGGCAGGTGCCATGGTCGTGACGCTCACACAGCCATTCCGAGACAGAAAGGGGCTGTGGATGGTGCCGCCCGGGAGCAACGGACTGAGTCCAGCCCTGTGAGGGGACTCTGGACTCGGAGCACAGACTTCCTGCCACTGGACGTGCAGGCTGCGGTCCCCTCCCTGTTGCTCGCCGCGCCCCGCACAGGGGAGAGCGCCCGGCCATGGCCAGGTGGCCTGTGCCCAGCAAGAGGACTGGGAGGCCTCCTGCGTCTCAGGGCAGGGCTGTCACAGGCGGGGGGGGGGGGGGGCAGGGAGCAGAGTTTCCGTGGCCCGGAGGGGTGGCACCCGGCCTCACCCACAGTGAGCAGAAGCCGCACGGGCTGAGCGGCTCCCGGCCTGGGGCGCGGAGAGCGCACACAGAGGCCACAGCTACAGATGCAGACCTTGTTCGTCCTCTCTCCATAAGTCCAGGGCTCGAGGGGACCGTCACGGTGAGCAGGGCAGCTGCTGGCGTCATTCCAATAGACTCCTGTCCAAGGGCAGGGGACCTGAGGCCTGAGAAGCATGTGTGCCCAAGTTAGCACAGCTGACCACATCTGCTCTCCCGAAGGCTCCGTTCCGAGCGCAGGTAGGTCCCCTGTGACGGAGCTCGCGCTCAGCTCCTTCGAGAAGCAGGGCCTGGGGCATCCTCTGCAGGAGGGTGGGGGACACCAGGCAGAGCCCAGCCCCAGCCCAAAAGCCAAACACTGCAAATCAGAGCATCGCGGCCCTGTTGATGGGAAAAGACACCTCAGGACCTTGAAAATTGGATGCACAGGCTGATTTTTCCCTTTAAAAATAATTTTGACATTGAACATGCACAAAACAAAAGCCTGTTTCTTATGTTGGGAACAAAGTCATCAGAATCACCAGGAAAAGTCTTGGGTCATCAAAGTCTTTTCAAAACAAAATCGTTTCCCCTTTGTAGACTGTGTAGAAATGGCACAGGGGCTCATATCTTGAAGACAATAGGGGTCCCGGGGCTCCGGACGGGGAGGTGAGCTGGCTTCGCACCGAAAACCAAGCCAAACCGCAAAGTTCCCGGCGGCAGGTGGCCCCGAGATGGGGGCGACTGAGCAGAATCGAGACCCAGCAGTCACACCCCTGCTGCAGGGGAAGAGCTCAGCCCGAGCGCAGTCACATGGGGAGGCTCCCCCCAAAACTAAGTCAAACCCGAGGGAGAGACAGGAGAGCGAGGTGCATGGCAGACAGGAGGCCTCAATCGATGCCCGGCAGCCCCCGAAGACAGCAGCCGGCTCTGCCCTGCTCCCCAGAGCCTCTCCCCGCTGCCCGCCTTCCTGGTGTGCTGCGGCGGCCGGCCAGCCCTTAGCCACCCTGTGCCCACAGTGCCCTGTGCGGCTCATGTCTCAGAGCCGTCCGTCCGTCCATATGCTCCCGTCGCTGGTCACCTAACTGCTCCTGGGAAGAATGCTTCCTTCCCCTGATGTCCGCGTGCAGACGCTTGTCCCCAAATCCCCAAGTATGTGCTCAGATCTGCTCCCCTCCGTGGGCCGCAGAGCCAGCCATGGCAGAGAAGAAACAGAAGGTCCTCACAAACGAGACAGGCTGGGAGTCCCCAGTGGGCTGC
>PISW01013703.1:0-24824 GCA_004023785.1 Mungos mungo
TTGTGGGGAGAAGCACGTGGTGTTATATGGAAACTAATTTGACAATAAACTATTATAAAAAAAAGAATGAATGGGTCAACCAGGAAATAAAAGAAGAATTAGAAAATACGTAGAAGCAAATAATAATGAAAACGTGATTGTCCACAACCTTTGAGCAGCAAAATCAGTCATAAGAGGGAAGAATTAAGCAATACAGGCCTACATCAAAAAGCAAGAAAAATCTCAAATATACAAATAAACCTGACACCTAAAGGGGCTAGAAAAAATGAAGCCTAAAGTCAGCAGAAGAAGGAAAATAATAAAGATTAGAGCAGAAATAAAAACAGTGTAACAGATTAAAAAAAAAAAACAGGAACTGGTTCTTTGAAAGAATGAATAAATTTGATAGCCCCCAGACATACTTATCAAAAACAAAGACTCAAATAAATAAAATCATGAATGAGAGAACAGAGAACTCAAACTACACTACACAAATATAAGTAATTATAAAATAATATTATGAAAATTATATGCCAACAAATTGGATAGTCTGGAAGAAACGGATACATTTGTAGAAACATATAAGCTGAAAACTGAAACACGGGGCACCTGGATGGCTCAGTCAGCTGAAAGTCTGACTTAGGCTCAGGTCATTATCTCACAGTTTTTGAGTTTGAGCCCCACATCGAGCTCATTACTGTCAGCACAGAGCCCTCTTCAGATCCTCTGTCCCTCTCTCTTAATCCCTCCCCTGCTTGTTCTCTCTCTCTCTCTTTCAAAAATAAATGAACATTTTTAAAAAACTGAAACAGTAACAAATAGAAAACTTGAACGACCAATAAGGTAGCATAGACATTGAATCAGTAATCAAAAATCTTCCAAGAAACAAAAGTCCAGGGCTAGATGGCTTCACAGGGATATTCTTCCAGACATTTTAAGAAAAGTTAATGTGTATTTTCTCAAATTATTCCAAAGAAAAAAAAACAGAAATGGAAGGAAAACTTCCAAACTCGTTCTACAAGATCAGCATTACCTTTATTCTAAAACCAGATAAAACTTCACTTTAAAAAAGAGAATTATAGGCTAATATCCCTGATGAACATGGATGCAAAAATTCTCAACAACATACTAGCAAAATATATTGAACAATATATTTAAAGAATTATTCACCACAATTTAGTGGGATTTATTCCTGGGCTGCAGGAGCAGTTCAATATTCACAGATCAATCACCTTCCTTCTGGCAACAACTCTGTTTTGCAGAGTCTGTTTGATGTGATTTTGTTCATTTTGTTTGCTTTTTAGATTCCTCATATAAGTGAAATTATATGGCATTTGTCTTTCTCTGTGTGACTTATTTAACTTAGCTCAATAACCTCTGGGTCATTGATATTGATACAAATGGCAAGATCTCTTTCTTTTTTATCATTGAGTAATAGTTTATTTATATACATGCCACATCTTCTTTATTCATTCGTCTATTGATAGACACTTAGGTTGCTTCCACATCTTGGCAACTGTAAATAATGTTTCAATAAACATAGATATGCATATATATTTTTGAATTAGCATTTTCATTTTCTTTGAGTAAATACCCAGTAGTGCAATGACTAGCTTATATGGTATTTCTATTTTCAATTTTTGGAGAAACTGTCATACTGGTTTCCACATTGGCTGCACCAATTTACACTCCTACCAATTATGCATGCAGATTTCTTTCTCTTCATAACTTTTCCAACACTTACTTTTGTCTTTTTGATTCTAGTCATTCTGACAGTTTTAAGGTGATATCTCATTGTGGTTTTGATTTGCTTTTCCCTGATGATTAGTGATTCTGAGCATATTTCTATCAGTCTGTTGACTATGAGAATTCTTAGAAACAATGTCTGTGAAGGTCTTCTGATTTTTTATCAGATTATTTGGTAAAGGAGTGTTGAGTTACATAAGATTTTTACATATTTTGTATAGTAACCCTTTATCAGATATAATAGTTGCAAATATCTTCTCTCATTCACAGGTTTCCTTTTTGTTTTGTTAATGTTTTTATTCCCCTCCAAAAGTTTTTATTTTCTTGTAGTCCCAATAGTTTAATTTTGCTTCAGTTTCTCTTGCCTGTGGAAACATGTCCATGGATATGTTTCAAAGGTCTATGTCCAAGAGGTCACTGTTTGTTATTTCTTTTAGGAGTTTTATGGTTTCAGGTCTTGCATTTAGGCTTTTAATCTAGGTACTCCAAGGTATCCCTCTTTATAATTGTCAGATTACAAAATTCAGAAACCAATGTTATGTTAAACCCAAAAAAGTAAATAGAATTTATTAGAATGAAACTGGATTATGTCATAAAATCCAAAATGTCACAATAGCTCTGCGACCTCAGCAACAGGATTGTTTGAGCCGCCTCTAATGTCTTACTATTAAAGTAATGTAGTTATCCTTTAGTTTCTCTGTGTCTAAATTGAAAATCATAGCATTACAAGGGAGAATCTGATTAATCCTGTTTGAATTAAGTGTATTTATTGCTAAACCAATTATCTATAACTTGGAGGAATGGAGACAGGATTTTATAATACATGTTATATATTAAAAATGTACTGTACACATTATATGCTATGATATGAATCTTTGTGTCCACCAAAGATTCATATATTGAAATGCTAATGCCCAATGTAATGGTATTAGGAGGTTGGGACTTTGAGAGGTGTTTAGGTTGTATGGGTGAAATTTTCATGAATACGATTAGTACTCACAAAGGAGATCCTCAGCAGCTCCCTGCCACTATGTGAGGATACAGTAAGAAGTTGGTAGTCTGCAATCCAAAGAGGGCTTTCACCAGACGTTGACCATGGTTACACCTTGGTCTTGGGCTTCCCAGCCTCCAGAACTGTGAGAAATTTACACTGTTCATGAGCTACCCAGTCTATGGTACTTCGTTATAGCAGCCTGAATGGACTCAGACAGTATATCTAGAGATACATCATATAGATATTACAGATAATAGCATATGTAATATATAAAGGGATAGATTTATTAGTAATTGGGAAATGTGATTTTGGGGGCTGCCTAGGCAAATCCAAAATCCATAGGACAGATCATCAGGAAGTACAAGCTACACCTCTTGAGCACAAGCTGAAGCTGCTATCCATAGGCAGAATTATTATTCTTTAGAAAAGATTCTACTTTCCTCTTAAGGCGTTCAACTGATTGCATAATAACCATTTATGTTATCTAGGATAATCTCCTTAAAGGTATTTGATTATACATTTTAATCGCATCTGAAAAACCCTTTCCACAACAACAAAAATATTAGTTTGGCTGAATGATGGACAGAGCCTAGCCATGTTAATACATAAAAATAACCATCACACTGAGTGAAGATCAATCCCTGAGGCCCTGGATTTACCTCTGTAGATTAAAACAGAGTAGTAACCAGAAAAGTAGAAGTTTCCAAAATCTAGGAAGGAAACCTTATGGGTATCCATAATACGTTCACTTAACAGTTCTTAAGTTCATTTGAAATCATAACTTATTGAGAGATTGACTTCTGAGGGATTTTCCTTACATGTTTTTTTTCTATCCCATTACTAAATCACAGTCAGACTTTTTATACTTCCTTGCTTCAGAGAAGTTACAACCAAAACCTGAAGATACCTATAGAAAATTTCTTGTTTGAGTAAAAAATTTCCTAACCATAGTTGACACAGAATCTGAAGAGTTGCCATATTTCAAAGTTAATAAACAGTCATGGACAGTGAAATTTTCATTGGTAACCTCCATTGTTCAAGCACCACTTAAGACTCTCATATTCTTCTATGACGTATTAAAGGGGAAGAACCTCAAACATGACGTATTTAATTTCCCAGTAGCTCAGTGCGGGTGAAAGTTTGGAGTCAGGTTTAATTAAACTTAAATAAAATTATGTGGCATTCCTAGCACATCGATTTGTGAAGTTAAGAATTAAACTTGCTACACATATAGTAAGCTTGGCCACAGAAAATATTTTCTCCCCTCATTGCAACTCTAAGTTTGTAGGAAAAGGATTCTGAACAGCTCAGCTTAGTCTGATACTCAACTGATCCAACCAACTATGATCAGAAGAAAAGTGTATTGATTATTATGACATTATGATCATAAGAATAGCGAGATATTGAAACATGGTCACTGGAAACCCTGTAACTATGTAGATTGGGAATGTTGTTACCCAGAGTAAGTTAAGGTCATCAGTTAAAAATAACTATTACAGGGACTCCTTGGTGGCTCAGTTGGTTAAGTGTCCAACTTCAGCTAGATCATGATCTCACAGCTCATGGGTTCGAGCCCCATGTCAGGCTATGTGCTGACAGCTTGCTCAGAACCTGGAGCCTGCTTTGAATTTTGTGTCTCCCCCCTCTCTCTGCCCTTTGCTGGCTCATGCTCCTTCTCTCTCTTCTCTCAAAAATAAATAAACATTAAAAATTTTTCTTTAAAATAGCCACTACATTATCACTGACTTCCTCCACTCAGTCCAATCCAAAGAGTGTCATCACATACCTAATTATTATCTGGTCTCTTCAGTAGCGTCAGTTTGAGTCATCTTCCAGAAGTGATCCAGCTCCAAAATACATTTAAGCCTCAAGTTTTTCTGTGTCCTATTGTTCCAAAGTTATTACCTTAAATACTCAAACCCTCCTGATGCCTACCACTGATGGAGCCAACCTTAATTGGCCCTCCAGGGATATGGGCAGATGTCTCATATTATGCATGTTTCCTAAGGAAAAATGAAAGACTGGTGCTTCTAGAATCTTGACTCCTAAGGAGGGTGTTGATATGAGTGATCCTGTTCATTCTGTAGCAAGTGGGAGGATATTTTTTAAACTAGATATAAGGATTATTTATGGCTTCTGATTGCCATTTTGTATTTTGTTATGATTGCTTTTCCCACCCAGGGATTTCTGGGTGGAAATGCTAGAAAATAATTTTTATTTATAAAATAAATATAACTTTTATCTGGTATTTATGAGGAAACACTAAATAATGAGGAAATACTTTAAAATAATCACAATTAATTATTAATTCAATCAACAAATATTTACCAAATACTTTCTACAACTAAATACTGGTACAGGTACTAAGTACACATCACCCCTCAATCCACCAATCTTAATTGACAAGGTAATACATTGCACAAGCATAATTATATTACAAATAATAAAATAAAATCGCTCTAAGATTATACAAATATTTCCCTCACATTTAACCATATATGTGCTCTTTCCTTCCCACAAAGCTCACCAGAGTGTTGTTCAGAATATAACGGTAGCATTATAGTTAAAATAATATAGTAACATCAATAAAAAATACTAATGGTATTCTCTTTCACATTTAACAATACAACCCATCATTCCAGAAATCTCACTAGAAAAGTTATGCATTTTATAGGATAAAACAGTATCATCAAAACCAAATAAAATATTACAACATAAAAGGTCAACTATCCTCTACTCTCTAACATTTAAACTATTAAGCCCTCCGGAGGACGAGGGACCAGCCCATGTACCCCCAGTCGAACGGTCTCTGAGTAGGCAGTTGGTGTTGGCGAACTATCTATAGGAAAGAAAGAAGACAGACAACGTGAATGGTGGTAAAGCCACACGTTACTAAGAAAGTCAGTA
Source organism: Mungos mungo (assembly GCA_004023785.1). Taxonomy (NCBI): domain Eukaryota; kingdom Metazoa; phylum Chordata; class Mammalia; order Carnivora; family Herpestidae; genus Mungos; species Mungos mungo. Next base: position 5,627 of record PISW01013703.1, read on the forward strand.
TATTTTATGCCATAGGGGGTTACACTTTTTTTTTCTCTTTAATGATTACAAAGCTATGGTCCTTGAGAGAGTAAAAACATGCTCTGGGAAGGATCATTTTTTTATCACAAAAGAAAGAACAGTCGTGAGAACAGAAGTAAAAAAACAGGAATGAGGGAGTCTGTCTCTCAAAGATTTTTTCTTTTCTTCAAGGCCCTTTAGCAGCTAAGTCTGGACAAGGCGCTTATCACACAAGGAGTTAATTTTTTTTAATGTTTTATTTATTTTCGATACAGAGAGAGACAGAGCATGAAAGGGGGAGAGGCAGAGAGAGAAGGAGACACAGAACTGGAAGCAGGCTCCAGGCTCTGAGCTAGCTGTCAGCACAGAGACTGATGCGGGACTCGACCCACGAATGTGAGATCTGACCTAGGTCGAAGTCGGAGGCTTAACCGACTGAGCCACCCAGGCGCCCCCAAGGAGTTAATTTTAAACAGAGGATTCTGTTTGCCCCAACAGCAGGCAATGAGCTGGGAACAGAAATAATGTAAGGGAAAGCAGGTGCCACTAATTGACCCAAGTTGATTCAAAACTTAAAGCTATATGCCTTTTTTGCTTTTGTAAAGCAATGAGAAAAATCATAGGTTAAATAGAAGCCACATATGCAGCCCAGGAGGCCAAATGTTGCTTCAGTCTTTTGACTTGTTCCACAACTTCCCAAATTTTTTTCTCCTGCGCCCCGGAGGCATAGCCATCAACAGTCACTTATATAGACTCTCCTGTGCCCTGGAGGCCTGGCCATCAACTGTCACTCTTCTGTGTCCCAGAGGCAGTGTCATCAACGCTCTGCGGGAGGTTTTTTCGGCCTGCTGGGCCCCAACAAAGCCCCTACTATGAATTCAACCACTTCTTCAAAAATAAATTAAATGTTCAAAATATTTACCAAAAAAAAAAATCCTTCTTATCCTTTGCCACTCCCTCCCCCTTATCTTCTCAGTTATCTGAGATCCAACTGCAAATTCCTGTTGGGGCCCAGGTCTCTTCTTTAGTTATAGAATGGAGTGCCCTCTGGTATAAGTAATGAATCCTGCTAATACATTATACCAACCCCAAAATCTTTCATGTGTTCTTTTTATAGCTATAGACTATACATATAGTTTATTGTCAAATGGGTTTCCATATAACACCCAGTACTCTTCCCCACAGTGACCTCCTCCATGACCATCAATCCCCTTCCCTTTTCCCCCTCACCCTTCAGCCCTCAGTTCGTTTTCTGTTTTCAAGAGCCTCTCGTAATTTGCCTCCCTCCCTCTCCCTCTTTTTCTCCCTTCTCATCCCCACAGACCTCTGTTAGGGTTCTCCTGTTAGACCTATGAGTGAAAATATATGGTATTTGTCTTTTTCCACCTCACTTACTTCACTTAGCATGACACCTTCGAGGTCCATCCACTTTGCTACAAATGGCCATATTTCATTCTTTCTCATAGCATTCCACGGTATGTGTGTGTGTATATATATATATACCACATATCCTTGATCCATTCACCAGTTGATGGAGATTCAGGCTCTTTCCATGATTCGACAATTATTCAAAGTGCCACTATGAACATTGGGGTATATTTGCCCCTATGCATTAGCACTTCTGTATCCCGTGGATATATCCCCAGCAGTGCCACTGCTGGGTCATAAAAGAGTTCTACTGATAGTTTTTTGAGGAATCTCCACGCTGTTTTCCAGAGTGGCTGTACCAATTTACATTCCCACCAACAACATAGGAGGGTGCCCATTTCTCCACATCCTCGCCAGCATCTAGAGTGTCTTGATTTGTTCATTTTAGCCACTCTGACTGGCATAAGGTAGTATCACAGTAAAGTTTTGATTTGTATTTCCCTGATGATGAGTGATGCCAAGCAGCGTTTCATAAATTATATGCCAACAAACTGGACAATCTAGAAGAAATGGACAAATTCCTAAACACTTTACACTACCAAAATTCAAATGGGAAGAGATAGAAAACCTGAACAGACCCATAACCCATTAAGAAATAGACTCAGTTATCAAAAATTTCCAAAGAACAAGAGCCCCGGGCCAGATGGGTTCCCAGGGGAATTCTACCAGACATTTATTTTTTTTAATATTTTATTGTCAAATTGATTTCCATACAACACTCAGTGCTCTTCCCCACAAGTGCCCTCCTCCATCATCACCACCTCTTTTCCCCCCCTCCCCCTTTCCCTTCAACCCTCAGTTCATTTTCAGCATTCAATAGTCTCTCAAGTTTTGCATCCCTCTCTCTCCCCAACTGTTTCCCTCTTCCCCTCCCCCTGGTCTACCAGACATTTAAAGCAGAGTTAACACCCGTCCTTCTCAAGCTATTCCAAAAAGTAGAAATAAAAGGAAATCTCCCGAAATCATTCTACAAAGCCCGCATCACTTTGATTCCCAAACCAGACAGAGACCCAACAAAAAAAGAGACCTACAGTCCAATATCCTTAATGAATACAGATTCAAAAATACTCAACAAGATACTAGCAAATCGAATTCCATAGCACATAAAAACAATTATCCATCATGATTAAGTAGGATTCATTCCTGGGTTACACGGCTGATTCAATATTCACAAATCCATCAATGTGATACCTCACATTAAGCATTTAACAAAATACAGCATCCTTTCTTAATAAAAATTCTCAAGAAAGTTGGGAGACAAGGAACTTACTTAAACATTATAAAAGCAATATATGATAAACCCACAGCTGATATCATTCTCAATAAAGAAAAACTGAGAGCTTTGTCCCTGAGATCAGGAACGCTACAGGGGTGTCCACTCTCACCACTGTTGTTTAACATAGTGCTGGAAGTCCTAGCAATAGCAATCAGACAACAAAAGGAAATAAAAGGCATCAGAATCATCAAAGAAGAAGTGAAAGTTTCACTTTTCACAGATGACATGATACTTTACATGGAAAACCCGATCGATGCCACCAGAAGCCTTCTAGAATTGATCCATGAATTCAGCAAGGTCGCAGGGTCCAAAATCAACATACAGAAATCAGTTGCATTTTTATGCACCAATAATGAAGCAACAGAAAGAGAAATCAAGAAATGGATCCCATTCAAAATTGCACTAAAATCCATAAAATACATAGGAATAAACCTAACCGAAGATGTAAAAGTCCTGTCCAATGAAAACTATAGAAAACATATGAAAGAAATTGAAAAAGACATGAAGAAATGGAAAAACATTCCATGTTCATGGATCGGAAGAATAAATACTGTGAAAATGTCATTATTACCCAAAGCAATCTACACATTCAATGTAATCCCCATCAAAATTGCACCAGCATTCTTCTCAAAGCTAAAATAAACTATCCTAAAATTTGTATGGAACCACAAATACCCCAAATAGCCAAAGTAATATTGAAGAAGAAAACCAAAACAGGAAGCATCACAATCCCAGACTTTAGCCTCTACTACAAAGCTGTTATCATCAAAACAGTATGGTATTGGCACAAAAGCAGACAGATAGACCAGTGGAATAGAAGAGAGCCAGAACTGGACCAACAAATGTGTGGCCAATTAATCTTTCATGTGTACTTTAATCTTCAAATTTTCTGATGTGATACCGTGAATCTCCCTTCTGGCATCTACCTCTGTAGTAGATAACAACAAACATATTTCAAATAATGTATTTCTGTACAAATCTGTTCCTACTGTCAAATAAGGATTTTAATCCTCCAGAAAAGGAAAATCCCAACATTTCAAAATATAGTTTTCATTTAAATGTTATCCCAGGGAGAGAAATCTTATTCTCAAAGAACCTAGTTTGATTCTGGCTCTCTTTAGCAATTGCACACTGAGATTTCTCCTGTTGAAAGTGATAAAGGCGAGGATGTGGAGAAACTGGCACCCTCCTACACTGTTGGTGGGAATGTAAGCTGGTACAGCCGCTCTGGAAAACAGTATGGAGGTTCCTCAAAAAACTCAATAGAACTCCCCTATGACCCAGTAATAGCACTGCTAGGGATTTATCCAAGGGATACAGAAGTGCTGATGAATAGGGGCACATGCACCCCAATGTTTATAGCAGCACTGTCAACAATAGCCAAATCATGGAAAGAGCCTAGATGTCCATCACCTGATGAGTGGATCAAGAAGATGTGGTATATATACACAATGGAGTATTACATGCCAATGAGAAAGAATGAAATATGGCCATTTGTAGCAAAGTGGATGGTCCTCAAGGGTGTCATGCTGAGCGAAATAAGTCAGACGGAGAAGGACAGATACCATATGTTTGCACTTATAGGTCTAACAGGAGAAAGCTAACGGAGGGCCATGGGGAGCGGAGGGGGGAAAGAGAGTTGGGGAGAGAGAGGGATGCAAAACCTGAGAGACTATTGAATACTGAAAAGGAACGTATGGTTGAAGGGGGAGGGGGAGGGGAAGGGAGGTGGTGGTAATGGAGGAGGGCACTTGTGGGGAAGAGCACTGGGTGTTGTATGGAAATCAATTTGACAATAAACTATTTAAAAATATGTATAGATACTTTTGAATTTTAAAATATTTGTAATTTTTATTAAAAGGCCTATCTATATTGAATTCCCATTTTAATTTTCCAAAGGATTGAGTTAAACTTGCATTGAAGGTGCTGCAGAGAGTCTGTGGAAAGAGGGACATATGGATATACATTCATCAGCTTTAGCTCTGATAGTTAGCTTGTACTTTCCAATTTAGTTATTGTTCGCCTCCATTTGTACAGTTTATTAAAGCTTTTAATTTATGCTTATATAGTAATGGAAAAATGTTACCCATAGAAATGGGTGAAATTAAGGAAAACCTCCTATCTGCAATTATAGTGTGTAGATCTGAAGTAAGAATACAAAATACCAGGGCCGAAGGAGGGTGCCAAATTCAAGACAGATATGTATGCCCAAAGTAATTCATCATCCTTTTAAGTGTGCATGAGTTGAGAATCAAAAGCCAAGGTATGAACCCAAATGGGACACAGAAATTCTGGAAACAAGGAGCAGTAGGTCTAAGCAGGAGTGTTGTGCATTTTATTCTCAGGAAAAGAGCATTTCACATTCACCCACAGTTTACTTTTTACAAGTTATATAGTCTGTGTTTGAACACATTGATCTAATGATGTCACTATATTGGGAAAAACATACTTTCCCAAGATACCCTTCCTTAAACCCTAAAACCTTTTTACTGGGTTACCCATAGAAAACTGTAATGCACTCTAGTGCATTCTTGAAGGGAAAGGGAATTTCCATGACTACTTTTGTGATCTTTACCCTTCCAGGGAACAAGGTATCAAGCTGGCCATTGTGTCACTATGGTTATAGCATCTCTTCTGTGTTATACTTGTACTCTCCTTCTTGGGTTAGAGAAATAAGTAGGGTATATGGTGGAGGGTCATATCCAATGAAATATAAAACATGAAAACTGGAATAAATGTTTGTGAATTGGCATAGGTATACAATATAAAATTGTAAGGGGAACCAAATTGTGTCTCCCACTTAGGTGTCCTTGCCTGGGTCTTTGTATTGGTTAGAATACTTTTAAGTCTCTCTTTGTATCTTGTCAAGATATTAGTGAAATTAGGGGATTAAAAAAATGGTAACAAGATTGGCAATTATTTTTTCTCCAAAAGAATGTTCAGGATGAAGTGTGGTGAGTTATTGTAAAAGGATATCATGGTAATAAAATAGCCCAGCTGGATTAACATATTACCTTGTTTGATATATGTAAGTCAATTATTAGTCTACATGTGTTTGGCAAAAGGATGTGGATATGTGGGGTTTTCACCAGCAGGATTCAAATTTGCATTAAAAATAAGCATTCAAACTAGGCATAGTAGTCAAGATCAGAAAGCTGAACATCACAGAGAGGTGGAAGATCATCTTCAGGAATTAAGTATCCTTGGCCTGTGCTGTAAAAGACTTGGAAAAATTATAATTTCTATGAACAAGTTAGCCACAGAATTAGATTTATTTTATAGACAAGATGACCACAACCAGAAAAGAGAACAAGGTGGAAGACTTTTTTTTATCATCAAGGTAACCATGACAGGTACAGATTAAAAAAAAAAAAAAGGAAATCTTCTTTCAAGATAAAAAGTATCCATAGGCTATTAAAAACTGAAAGTGAAAGACTTATGTGCAAACTAGCCATCATCACTGCTGACATAAAATAGAAGATTTGTTCATGAACAAAATATAAACCGTGTGAGGCAGTAAGGCAAATGGAATATTTATTTCTTAAACAATATAGTTATGTGGCCAATGCAAACAGGATGACAGAATACCTTTTTGTGTGTGACTCTGTGGTTGGTAGAAACTGGAAGATCAAAGACAGTTTATGATCTAAGTAGACATGACTAGTACATATTAGAAAGAAAACTGCTTTCTTATTCTATTTAGGTTGATATATCAAAATACCATAGATTAGAGTGGCTTATAAACCACAGAATTTAATTTCTCATAGTTCTGAGGCTGGAAAGTCTAAGATAAAGGTAGCAGTAGATTTTGGTGACTAGTGATGGCTCATTCCTTGTTCATAGTTAGCTGTATTTTTGCTATAATCTTACATGGTGGAAGGGGCCAAGGTGTACTTTATGGGTTTCTTTTATAAGGCCACTAACCAATCATGATGTCTCCATCCTCATTACATAAGCACCTCCCAAATGCCCCACTTCCTAGCATCATTATCTTGAGGTTATGATTTTAACATATAAATGTGGTGGGAACATATTTAGACCATAGTACACATCTTTTTTAAACAAAATATTATCAATTGTGCTGACAAAGAGATGAAAGTCTTCTTTTCTAAATAAGATAGACATGGCCAGTGCAAAGATCAAGAGGGAAGACGTTTTAATAAAAATTGTACCCATGGTCATTGTAGGCATGGAAAGTTAAAAAATTATTCATGAGCAAAGCATTTATGGCTGGAACTCTTTATACATTTTCTTTTTCTAGTTGATTTGCAATGATATATATATGTATATATGTTATGTATATATCATATGCAATGATATATATGCAATATAATTTATATGTATGCAAAAATAATACTATCCAACGCGTCTAGTACTTACTGTGTGTTTTAGATGTTTTACATGTGTCATTATATTTCATCTTGAAAACAACCTATTAACTAAGTATTATTGCTGATGTTACCCCATCTCACAAATGAGGAAACTGTAACATTAAGCAATTGAATTAATTGCTCAATATTATACTTCAATCTAAGAAGTATGACTGTAGACATTCTGTCCCTAATAACTTTATGACGATTTAATGCAGGGAAGTGGGATACCTATATAGTGAAAAAACTGGCCATAGTCAATTCAAAGAGGAAGAGAGCAGACTAATTTTCATAAGAAAGTAGCTCAAAGGCTGAAGCATGTACAGAGGTCAAAGACTTCTTTTATGAATATTGAAGGTATGGTTGGGGCAGACAAGGAAGTAGAAAAATGTATGTCCCTATGTATGTATGGTTGTTTGAGGTATGGAAGAAAGGAGAAATTATCTCAGCAAGTCATAAAGATGGAAGACTTTTTCCCTACATAAAGTAGCTATGCCCCTTGCAGGCATGGAAAGAAAAGTTCTTTTGTTCATAAATTTTCTGTGGCTAGTGAAGATCAGAAGGTTTGAGATAGAAGATGTGTTTGCTAAGTACATTTTCTATGTTTTCTTAAAACAAATATGGAAGATTTATTCCATTCACAAGTTTAAATTGGGAATTAGAAGATGTCTTCAATGAGCAAAGTAGCCATAGCTGGGCAGATACAAAGAATATCACTGTTTTGGATGACTGACCATTGCCAATGCAAAGAAAGATATGGGAAAACTTTTTTCAAGAATGGGGTAACCATGTCTAGTTTAGAGAACAAAACAACTATTACTGAGGCACTCGAAAAATAAGAATGCTTATTTCATTATTTTTTAAAAGGAAAATAAACATATGCCCAGTGAAAACATAGTGAAGACTTTTAATATGAAGGAAGCAGGGGTGAAAGTTGAAAGATTTCTTTCATGAACAAAATAACCATTTTTATGAAAGTTAAGAAGATGAAATAAATTTCAATTAAGTTGCTATACACAAAATATATAGGGAAATGGAGGACCTTCATGAATAAGGTAAGAATCTCTAATGTAAACGGGGCAGTAGGATGATAATATTTGTAAATAATACACCTGAAGGCATTCAAGACAAAAATGAAAAACTTTCTGTAAGACTTTTCTTTCCTCAAAAAATTAGCCTTGACTGGTGAAAACTGAGAAATAAAAATTTTCTTTCTTAGATCATGTTGTCATTGCCAATATAAATTTATAATCAAAAAGCTTATAAAACACCTGTGCTATTTGAGGCTGAATAAATGGACTGATACCTTAGTTAAAAAGATGGGAGGGGTTTTGCTATGCTCGATCCGGACATTAAAGTAGAATAAATGCTCAAAGAAATAAAGGCTGAATTTTCAATCTTTGGCAAAATTATTCATTTACAGATACAAGATGTTGAATGAGCCACAAAAAAGAATAAATCCAAAGAAACCCATGTTGAGTATCCCATAATCATATTATAAAAACTGAAAGAAAAAGAAAAAATAACTTGACAAAAGGGAGAAAAACAACACCTTACTTATTCAACACTAATTCAAACAGAAGTTTCTCATCAGAAGTTATGGAAAACAGAAGTAAATAGCACATTTACTTAAGTGTGTAAAGACAAGAATTGCCATCCCAAGTCTACAGCCAGTTATATATTCCTTAATAGTGAAGGGGAGGGAGAAACTCTCAGAAGAAGGAAAACAAAGTACATTAATTGCCAACAGACTTTACCTAAAGGAATGGCTAAAGGAATTTCTCTGGTCCAGAAGTAAATATTAAAATGCTTCAAAAGCAACATGAAAATCCTTAAAAATAATAAAAATTAGAAAATTTTAACAAAACAGAAATCAGTTGCTTTCCTATACACCAATAATGAAGCAGCAGAAACAGAAATGAAGAAAATAATCCCATTCACAACTGCATGAAAAACCATAAAATAACTTGGAGTAAACCTAACCAAGGATGTAAAAGACCTATATGATGAAAAGTATAGAAGACTTATGAAAGAAATCGAAGAAGACACCAAGAAATGGAAAAACATTCCATGTTCATGGATCGGAAGAATAAATATTGTGAAAATGTCATTACTACCCAAAGAAATCTACACATTCAATGCAATTCCCATCAAAATTGCACCAGCGTTCTTCTCAAAGCTAGAACAAGCTATCCTCAAATTCGTATGGAACCACAAAAGATCCCGAATAGCCAAAGTAAATTGAAGAAGAAAACCAAAATGAGAGGCATCACAATTCCAAACTTTAGCCTCTACCACTAAGCTGTCATCGTCAAGACAGTATGGTATTGGCACAAAACAGACACATAGACCAATGGAATAAAATAGAAAACCCAGAACTGGGCCCACAAATGTATGGCCAATTAATTTTTGACAAAGCAGGAAAGAGTATCCCATGGAAAAAAGACAGCCTTCTTAGCAGGTGGTGCTGGGAGAAATGGACAGCAACATGCAGAAGAATGAAACTAGACCACTCTCTTACACCATACACAAAAATAAACTCAAAATGGCTGAAGGACCTGAATGTGAGACAGGAAACCACCAAAACCCTCGAGGAGAAAGTAGGAAACAACATCCCGGATCTCAAACGCAACAATTTCCTACTCGACACATCCCCAAAGGCAAAGGAAATGAAAGCAAAAATGAACTATTGGAACCTTATCAAGATAAAAATCTTCTGCACTGCAAAGGAAACAATCAAGAAAACTAATAGGCAACCGACAGAATGGGAAAAGATAGTTACAAATGACATATCAGATAAAGGGCTAGTATGCAAGATCTACAAGGAACTCACCAAACTCCACACTCAAAAAACAAATAACCCAGTGAAGAAATGGGGAGAAGACATGAACAGACACTTCTCCAAAGAGGACATCCAGATGGCCTACAGGCACATGAAACGATGCTCAACATCACTCATTATCAGGGAAATACACATCAAAAACACACTGAGATACCACCTCACGCCAGTCAGAGTGGCTAAAATGAACAAATCCAGAGACTATAGATGCTGGCAAGGGTGTGGAGAGATGGACGCCCTCCTACACTGTTGGTGGGAATGTAAACTGGTGCAGCCGCTCTGGAAAACAGTGTGTAGGCTCCTCAAAAATCTAACAGTAGAACTCCCCTATGACCCGGCAATAGCACTGCTAGGGTTTTACCCAAAGTATACAGAAGTGCTGATGCATAGGGACACATGTACCCCAAAGTTCATAGCAGCACTGTCAACAATAGCCAAATCATGGAAAGAGCCTAAATGTCCATCACCTGATGAATGGATCAAGAAGATGTGGTATATATACACAATGGAGTATTACATGGCAATGAGAAAGAATGAAATATGACCATTTGTAGCAAAGTGGATGGACCTCAAGGGTGTCATTCTACGAGAAATAAGTCAGGCGGAGAAGGGCAGATACCATATGTTTGCACTCATAGGCCTAACAGGAGAGCAGGAGAAACCCAATGTAGGGCCATGGGGAGGGGAGGGGGGAAAGAGGGTTGGGGCAAGAGAGGGATGCAAAACCTGAGAGACTATTGAATACTGAAAAGGAACCGAGGGTTGAAGGGGGAGGGTGAGGGGAATGGAGGTGGTGGTAATGGAGGAGGCACTTGTGGGGAGGAGCACTGGGCTTTATATGGAAACCAATTTGACAATAAACTATTATAAAAAAAAAGAATTAATAAAGTACAGTTCTCACAGAAAAAAGAAAAAATTCCCAACAAACAAAAGTCCAAGGACAGATGGTTTCACAGGGGAATTCTGCCACACATTTAAAGAGGAGTCAGTACTTATCCTACTCAATCTACTCTAAAGCATAGAAAAGGAAGGAAAACTTCCAAATTCATTCTATGAAGCCAGCATTACCCTGATACCAAAACCACACAAAGACTCCATTGAAAAAGAGAACTTACAGGCCAGTACTCCTTATGAACATGAATACAAAAATTCTCAATAAACTGCTAGCAAACCAAATGCAACCATACATTTAAAAAATCATTCATCACAGTCAAGTCGGATTTATTCCTGAGTTGCAAGTGTGGTTCAATATTTGCAAGTCAATGTGATATGTAACTTGCTCAAAACAAAGGATAAGAGCAGTAAGAACATTTCAATATATACAGAAACAGTATTTGACAAAGTACATCAATTCATGAAAAAAAATCCTCAGAAAGCAAGTCTAGAAGGAATATACCTCAACATAATACAAGCCATGTATGAAGAACACACAGCTCATATCATCCTAATGGGGGAAAACTGAGACCTTTTTCTCTAGAGTCAGAAACAAGATAAGGATTTCTACTCTCATAATTGTTATTTGACATACTACTGGAAGTCCTATACTCAGCAATCAGAAAATTTTTAAAAGCGTAAAAATCAGCAAGGTAAAAGAAAAACTTTCAGTATTTGGAATGGCATGAGAGTCTATGCAAAAAATAAAAAATAAAACTCGAAAGACTACCAAAAAACTGCTGAAACCAATAACATGAATTCAGTAAAGTCAAAATAAATGTACAGATATACATAGTTTGGCAAAGTCATAAGATCTAAAATCAATGTACAGAAGTTTTGCATTTTCATAGAATTATGAAGCAACAGAAAGAGAAATTAAGGAACCAATCCCATTTACAATCGCACCAAAGAAACCCCATAAAATACCTAGGAATAAACCTAACCAAAGAGGTGAAAAACTTTACTATGAAAACTGTAAAAGACTGATGAAAGAAATGGAAGAGGACACAAACAAATGGAAAAACATTCCAAACTCATGGATTGGAAGAATAAATATTGTTAGAATGTCTATACTACCCAAAGAATTTACATTTTAAATGCAATCCCTATCAAAATGCTAATAACATTTTTTTCACAAAGTTGGAAAAAATAATCCTAAAATGTGAATGGAATCACAAAAGACTCCCAGTAGCCAAACCAATCTTGAATAATAAAAGCAAAATTTGGAGACATTAAAATTCTGGATTTCAAGTTAGGTGAGAAAGCTGCTGTAAGCAGAATAGTATGGGACTGGCATAATAGTAGACACATATATCAACAGAACAGAATAGAAAGCCCAGGAATGAACTCACATTTATATGCTCAATTAATCTTTGACAAATCAGGAAAAGACATCCAATGGGAAAGACAGTATTTTCAACAGTGGACAGAAAAGTGGACAGCAACAGCAACAAAAAAAATGAAAATGGATGATTTTCATATACTGTACATAAAAATAAATTTTAAATCAATTAAATACCTAAATGTGAGACCTGAAACCATTAAAAAAAAAAAAACCTAGATGAGAACACAAGAAATAACACATTGGCCGTAGCAACTTCTTTCTAAACCTCTCCAGAGGCATGGGGAAAAAAAGCAAAAATAAACTACCAGAACTTCGTCAAAATAAAAAGCTACTTCACAACAAAGGAAACAATCAACAAAATTAAAAGGCAACTTACAAAATGGGACAAGATATTTCCACATAACATATTTGATAAAGGGCTAGTATCCAAAATATATAAATGTTTAAAAAATAATATCCAAAAAAAGAAATAATCCAGTTAAAAAATGAGAAGACATGAATAGTCAATTTTCCAAATAAGACATACAGATAGCCAACAGACACATGAAAACATGCTCAACATCACTCATCATCAGGGAAATGCAAATGAAAATCACAATGAACTATCACCCTATCTATACCTGTCAGAATGGCTAAAATGAAGAACACAAGAAACAACAGGCATTGGTGAGAATGTGGAAGTAAAAGAACACTCATGCACAGTTGGTGGGAATGGAAAGTGTTGCAGCCACTCTAGAGAACACTATGGACGTTTTTCAAAAAGATAAAAATAGAACTACCTTAAAATCCGGCAATTGCACTATGGATATAGGACATCCCACTGGATGTTTTTCCTGGTTTGTCAAAGATTAATTGAACATATAATTGTGGGTTCATTTCTGGGTTTTCTATTCTGTTCTATTGATGCATGTGTCTAGTATTATGTACAAAATACAAGAACACTAATTCAAATGGATACATGCACACTTATGCTACAGCAGCATTGTTAACAACAGCCAAGATATGGTAGCACCACAAGTGTCCACCAATTGATGAATGCATAAAGAAAATATGGTGTATATGCTCAATGAAATAGTACTGAGCCACAAAAGTATGAAATCTTGCCATTTGCAATTGCACAGATAGAGTTAGTTGGTATAAAATAATTGTTAGGAAAAGAAAATGCAATATGATTTTACTCAAAAGTTGTATTTAAGAAACAAACTAGCCTGTCTTACATTCAGGTCCTTCATCCGTTTTGAGTTTCTGTGTATGGTGTAAGAGAGTGGTCTAATTTCATTCTTGTACATGTTGCTGTCCAGCTGTCCCAGCACCACCTGCTGAAGAGGCTGTCTTTTTTTCATTGGATACTTTTTTTGCTTTGTCAAAGATTAATTGGCCGTGCATTTGTGGGTCCAGTTCTGGGTTCTCTATTATATTCTAAACAGGCGACCGACGGAATGGGAAAAGATAGTTGCAAATGACATATCAGATAAAGGGCTAGTATCCAAAATCTACAAGAAACTCATCAAACTTTACACCAAAAAACTAATAATCAATCCAGTGAAGTAATGGGCAGAAGACATGAATAAACACTTCTCCAAAGAGGACATCCAGATGGCCAACAAACACATAAAACAATGGTCAGCATCACTCATCATCAGGGAAATACAAATAAAAACCACACTGAGATACCACCTCACACAAGTCAGAGTGGCTAAAGTGAAAAAATCAAAAAAACTATAGATGCTGGCAAAGATATGGAGATACAGGCTCCCTTCTACACTGTTGGTGGGAATGTAAACTGGTGCAGCCACTCTGGAAAACAGTATAGTGATTCCTCAAAAAACTATCAGTAGAACTCCTCTATGACCCAGCAGTGGCACTGTTGGGGATATACCCAAGGGATACAGAAGTGCTGATGCTAGCTAGGGATGTCATCAAGATAAAAAGCTTCTGCACAGCAAAGGAGACAGTCAAAAAAAATTAATAGGCAGCCAAAGGAATGGGAAAAGATAGTTGCAAATGACGTATCAGAGAAAGGGCTAGTATTCAAAATCTATAAGGAACTCACCAAACTCCCACATGAAGAACAAATAATCCAGTGAAGAAATAGGCAGAAGATATGCACAGACACTTCTTCAAAGATGGCCGACAGACACATGAAATGATGCTCAGCGTCATTCATCATCAGGGAAGTACAAATCAAAACCACACTGAGATACCACCTCACGCTGGTCAGAGTTGGTAAAATGAACAAATCAGGAGACTGTAGATGCTGGTGAGGATGTGGAGATACGGGCACCCTCCTACACTGTTGGTGGGAATGTAAACTGGTGCAGCCACTGTGTAAAAGTGTGGAGGATCCTCAAAAAATTAACAATAGAACTCCCCCATGACACAGCAATAGCAGTGCTGGGAATTAACCCAAGTGATCCAGGAGTGCTGATGCATATGGGCACATGTACCTCAATGTTTATAGCAGAATTTCAACAATAGCCAAATCATGGAAAGAGCCTAAATGTCCATCAACTGATGAATAGATCAAAAAGATGTGGTTTATCTATACAATGGAATACTACATGGCCAGGAGAAATAATTAAATCTGACCATTTTTAGCAACATGGATGGAACTTGAGGGTGTCATGCCAAGTGAAATAAGTCAGGCAGAGAAGGACCAATACCATATGTTTTCACTCATTAGTGGAACAGGAGAAACTTAAGAGAGGAGCATGGGGGAGGGAAAGGAGGAAAAATTTGTTGGGGAGAGGGAGGGAGGCAAAGCATGAGAGACCGTTGAATACTGAGAACAAACTGAAGGATGATGGGGAAATGGGAGAGGGGAAGGGAGGTGATGGCCATGGAGGGGGGTACTTGTGGGGAAGAGCACTGGGTGTTATATGGACAGCAACTTGACAATAAACTATAATAAAAGGGACTTTCTTTTTTCCATTGGATACTGTTTCCTGGTTTGTCAAAAATTAGTGGGGCATACGTTTGTGGGTCCAATTCTGGGTCCTCTATTCTATTCCATTGGTCTATGTGTCTGTTTTTGTGCCAGTAACATACTCCATTGATTATTACAGCTTTGTAATAGAGACTAAAGCCTGAGATTGTGATGCCTCCCACTTAGGTTTTCTTCTTCAATATTACTTTGGCTATTCAGTGTGGTTTCATACAAATTTTAGGATAGTTTGTTCTAGCTTTGAGAAGACTGGCGGTGCAATTTTGATAGGGATCGCATTGAATATGTACCAATATTTATTCTCCTGATCCATGAGCATGGAATATTTTACCAACCCTTTGTGTCTTCTTCAATTTCCTTCAAAAGTTTTCTATAGTTTTCCTCACACATTTTTTTTTTACATCTTTGGTTAGGTTTATTTCTAGGTATTTTATGGGTTTTGTTGCAATTGTGAATGAGATCAGTTTCTTGATTTCTCTTTCTGTTGGTTCTTTTTGGTGTATAAAAATGCAACCAATTTCTGTACATTGGTTTTGTACCCTGAGACTTGCTGAATTCATGGGTCAGTTCTAGGAGTCTTTTGGTGGAGTCTATCTGGTTTTCCCTGTAGAGGATCATGTTGTCTGCAGAAAGGAAAGTTTGACTACTTCTTTGCCAATTATGATACATTTTATTTCCTTTTGTTGTCTGATTGCTGATGCTAGGACTTCCAGCAGTATATTAAAGAAGAGTAGTAAGAGTGGTTATCCCTGTTGTGTTTCTGATCTCCAGGGGAAAGCTTTCAGTTTTTTTCCCATTGAGGATGATATTAGCTGTGGGCTTTTCATATATGGGTTTGAAGATATTTAAGTATGTTCCTTCCATCCCGTCATTCTTGAGGGTTTTTTTTTTAAAGAAAGGATGCTGTATTTTGTCAAATGATGTTTCTGCATCTATTGACAGGATTATATGGTTCTTATCCTTTCTTTTGTTAATATGATATATCACACTGGTGTATTTGTGAATATTGAAACAGCCCTGCATCCCAGGAATGAATCCCACTTGATAATTGTAGATAATTCTTTTTGTATGCTGTTGAATTCGATTTACTAGTACCCTGCTGTGAATTTTCCAATCCATGTTCATCAGGGATATTGGGCTGTAGTTACCTTTTTGGGGGGGAATGTTTATCTTTCTTGGGCATCAAGGTAAAGCATAGAATGAGTCTGGAAGTTTTCCTTCCAATTCTATATTTTGGAACAGCTTGAAAAGGATAAGTATTAACTCTGCTTTAAATGACTAGTAGAATTCCCCAGGGAAGCCATCTGATCCAGGACTCTTATATGTTGGGAATTTTTTGATAAATTATTCAATTTATTCACTAGTTATGAGTGTGTTAAAATTTTCTATTTCTTCCTGTTTGAGTTTCAGTAGTGTGTGGGTATCTTGGAATTTGTCCATTTCTTCCAGGCTGTCCAATATGCTGGCATATACTTTTTCATAGTATTCTCTGATAATTGTTTGTGTGTCTGAGGGATTGGTGTGATAAATCCATTTTCACTCATGGTTTTATCTATTTGTATCCTATCTCTTTTCTTTTTGAAAATTCTTGCTACGTGTTCATCAATTTTGTTTATTTTTTTTCAAAAAACCAACTCTTAGTTTCACTAACCTGTTCTTTTTTTGGATTGTATATTGTTTACTTCTTCTCTGATCTTTATTTTTTCTCTTCTGCTGGCCATGGGGTTTCTTTGTTGTTCTTCTTCTAGTACCTTTAGGTGTGCTGTTAGATTTTGTATTTGGAATTTTTCTTTTTTCTTGAGATATGCCTGGATTACAGTGTATTTTCCTCTTAGGACTACTTTACTGCATCCCAAAGGGTTTGTACTGTTGTATTTTCATTTTTGTTTGTTTCCTTTATTTTCTTTTTATTTTTTTTAAATAATAGTTTATTGTCAAATTAGTTTCCATGTAACACCGAGTGCTTCTCCCCTCAAGTGCCCCCCACCATGACCATCACCCCCTCCCCCACCCCCTCCCCCCTCAGTCCATGGTTCGTCTCCAGTATTCAGTAGTCTCCTTTGATCCCTGTCCCTCACTCATCCCCGCTCTCTTTCCCCCTTCCTCTCCCCATGGTCCCCTGCCAGGTCTGTCCTGTTAGACCTATGAATGCAAACATATGGTATCTATCCTTCTCTGCCTGACTTACTTTGCTTAGCATGACACCCTCAAGGTCCATCCACTTTCCTACAAATGGCCATATATCATTCATTCTCATTGCCATATAGTACTCCATTGTATATATATACCAAATCTTCTTGATCCATTCATCAGGTGATGGACATTTAGGTTCTTTCCATGATTTGGCTATTGTAGAAAATGCCGCTATAAACATTGGGGTACATGTGCTCCTATTCCTCAGCACTTCTTTATCCCTTGGGTAAATCCCTAGCAGTGCTATTGCTGGGTCATAGGGGAGTTCTATGGATAGTTTTTTGAGGAACCTCCACACTGTTTTCCAGAGCGGCTGCACCAGTTTACATTTTCACCAACAGTGTAGGAGGGTGCCCGTCTCTCCACACCCTTGCCAGCATCTATAGTCTTTTGATTTGTTCATTTTAGTGACTCTGACTGGTGTGAGGCGGTATCTCAGTGTGGTTTTGAGATTTGAATTTCCCTGATGATGAGTGACACTGAGCATCATTTCATGTGCCTGTTGGCCATCTGGATGTCCTCTTTGGAGAAGTGTCTATTCAGGTCTTCTGCCCATTTCTTCACTGGATCATTCATTTTTGGTGTATGGAGTTTAGTGAGCTCCTTATATATTTTGGATACTAGCCCTTTATCTGATATGCCATTTGCCACTATCTTTTCCCATTCTGTTGGTTGCGGTTGCCTATTAGTTTTTTTGATTGTTTCCTTTGCCTTGCAGAAGCTTTTTATCTTGATGAGGTCCCAGTAGTTAATTTTTGTTCTTGATTCCCTGGCCACTGGGGATGTGTCGAGGAAGAAATTGCTGTGATTGAGGTCTAGGAGGCTATTTCCTGCTTTTTCCTCAAGGGTTTTTTATGGTTTCCTGTCTCACATTCAGATCCTTTATCCAACAACATTGGATAGGTCAGCCAGACAAAAAATCACTAAAGAAACAATAGACCTGAATGGCACACTGGAGAAGATGGAATTGATAGATATATTTAGAACTCTGCATCCTGACGCTAGGGAATTCACTTTCTTCTCGAGTGCACATGGCACATTCTCCAAGATTGATCACATACTGGGTCATAAAACAGCTCTCCATAAATACAAAAGAATTGAGATCATACCATACACACTTTCAGATCACAATGCTATGAAACTCGAAATCAACCACAGAAAGAAGTCTGGAAAACCTCCAAAAATGTGGAGGTTAAAAACTACCCTACTAAAGGATGAATGGGTCAATCAGGCAATTAGAGAGGAAATTAAAAAATATATGGAGACAAACGAAAATGAGAATACAGCAATTCAAACTCTCTGGGACGCAGCAAAGGCAGTCTTAAGAGGAAAGTTCATTGCAATACAGGCCTACCTAACAAATAAGAGAAAGCACAAACTCAAAACCTAACAGAGCACCTAAGGAAACTAGAAAGGGAGCAGCAAGAACACCCCAAACCCAGTAAAAGAAAAGAAATAATAAAGATCAGAGCAGAATTAAACAAGATAGAATCCACAAAAACAATTGAACAGATCAATGAAACCAAGAGTTGGTATTTTGAAAAAATAAACAAAATTGATAAACCTTTAGCTAGGCTCCTCAAAAAGAAAAGAGAAAACATGCAAATAGACAAAATCGTGAAGGAAAATGGGTCCATTACAACAGATCCCTCAGAAATACAAGCAATCATTAGAGATTACTATGAAAAACTATATGCCAACAAACTGGACAATCTAGAAGAAATGGACAAATTTCTAAACACACATGCACTACCAAGATTCAAACGGGAAGAGATAGAAAATCTGAACAGACCCATAACCAGTGAAGAAGTTGAATTAGTTATCAAAAATCTCCCAACGAATAAAAGCCCAGGGCCAGATGAATTCCCAG
>PISW01013704.1:0-24758 GCA_004023785.1 Mungos mungo
TGCTCGGCGGGGCTCTCTCCTGAGGTCTTGCCACCACCCGGGAGGGGCCATTTGGCCGAACTAAAATAAACCCATACACCATCTCCGTTTGTGTCCATGGGTTTCACTCTTGGTGACTCTCTTCAGGAGGGAAAGGTCTAACATTTTGAGAGATAAGGGAACTTTGGATCCCCTTTCTTCTCTGCTAGGTTGGCCCCCTCAGATATGTTATCAATGCCTTGGGCAAATAGACCTCAAAATTCTCAATACATAGAATGTGCGTGGGAATTTTCTGTTTTACCATTAGAACTGGGAAGCATTGGGCGATATTTCTATTTTTAATTTGTGTGGAACCTCCCTACTGTTTTCCACAGTTGTTGCACCAATTTACAATCCCAACAACAGTGTGCAAGAGTTTCCTTTCTCCACATTCTTGGCTTTTTTCCACACTTCTTGAATGAGTTTCTTTTCATTTATTGTCTTTTTGATACTAGCCATTCTGACAGATGTGAGATATAATATCTCACTGTGGCTTTGATTTGCATTTCTCTGATGATTAGTGAGGTTGAACATCTTTTCATTTGAATTTTGGCCATCTGTATGTCTTCTTTGGAGAAATGTCTATTCAGTTCCTCTGCCCAGGTTTTAATCAGATTTTTTGGTGTTGAATATATTTCATATTTTTGAAGCCTATTATAAATGGTATTTTTAAAATTTCAATTCTTAGTCATTTACTACTATTATATATAAGTACAATTAATTTCTGTATATAGATATTAAATCTTTAAACATTGCTAAATTTAATTCTAGTAACTTTTGTAGATTTTATTGGAATTTTTTAAAATTTATTTTTTATTTTTTAGAGAGAGAGAGCAAGTGGGGAAGGGGAAGAGGGGGAAAGAGAGAATTTTAAGCAGGCTTTGTGCTGAGCATGGAGCCCAGTGTGGGACTCAATCTCATGATTCTGAGATCATGACCTGAGCTGAAATCAGGTGTTGGACACTCAACTTACTCAGCCACCAGGCACCCCAAAATACTTTTTTTTTTTTTAGAGAGATAGAAAGAGTGAGTGCATGATCAGGGGAGATGGGCAGAGAGAGAGAGAGAGAGAGAGAGAGAGAGAGAGAGAGAATGAAAGTGAGAAAGAGGGAGAGAGAATCTCAAGCAGACTGCATGCTCAGCACCTACCTGAACTCAGGGCTCCATCCCACCACCCTGGGATCATGACCTGAGCTGAAATCAAGAGCCAGACACTCAACCGAATGAGCCACTCAAGTTCCCCTGGACTTTCTGCATAAACAATCATGTCAACTGTGAAAAAAGACAATTTAACTTCTTTATTTCTAATTTGTACAACTATATTTCCTTTTCATGCCTTATTGCAGTGGGTGGAAGCTTCCACTTCTATGTTGAATAAGAATAGTGAATATGGGTGTCCCAGGATTTTTCCTGATCTTATAGGAGAAGCATTCTGTCCTTAACCATTAAGTAGATTAGCTGTTGAATTTTTAAAATTTCCCTTTAGCAGCATGATGTGCCAATTTTTTTTCAGGAATGAAAGTTGGGTTTTCTCAAACGGTGTTTTTACATCTACTGAGGTAATCATATATTTTTCTTTTTTCATTTTATTTTATAATGAATTATATTGGTTTGTGAGGAATAGACTTAGGAATCCCCAGGCTTATACTAATGGGTTAACAAGGCATAGAGAAATAAAAAGCCATAGTATGCTCACATCTGAGTTTGTGTAAACATGATTGGCACCCAAGGAGTAGGATGGTGCAAAGACACCCCAGGAATAGGGGGGTGCTGAACCCCAAAGATAGAGAGGGGCAGGCAAAGGCCCAAGATAGGAATGGGCACAAAGTCTCCCAATACAAAGGTACATGAGGTAAGCAAGATTAGGCATGCAGGGCAAAAGTGCCCTCCAATTTAGTACTATAGCAGAGAAGCTGCTTTCACGGGAGAATAGGGCCAGGTTAGGCAAAACAAGTAAATTTGACTATAGACTGTTGTGCTGCAGGCGAAGCAACCCAGAGCGGAGATGGTTAACAAAGGAAAAGGTGTCTTGTTAACCCTGAGGTTATTTCCCCTATATGCCTTTTCCCCTAGGCTAGCTAAGATAAACAGACACGGTCCTCCTACCTGCTATTAACAATCATCTGGCCGTCTGCCTGACGCCTGGATTTTGTTTTATATTGACCCAAACTCCAAACACTGTATATCTTTAAAAAAAAAAAAACCCTTTCCCTCATGCCCGTAAGTTAATGTTCATAGTTTCTTTGTCTCTTTGTGCATACCCATCACATTTGTAAGCCTTCTGGTCTTTATAAATACGGGGCAAGGACCCTTATTCGGGGCTCTTGATCTTTCCCCAGATATTAGCCATCTCTCTCCTATTTTTCAATCTTGTGTCCCACTCTCTTGCTAAGACAAGAGAGAACATTAGACCTATAGTCTACAACATTGATTGATTTTCTAATAGGAAACCAGCTCTGCATTCCTGTGAGTAAATCCCACTTGATCATGATGTGTCATTCTTTTAATACATTGTTGGAGGTTTGTTAGTTTCCTAATTCTCTTGCAATGAATCAATATAGACGTAGTGATTTGTAAATTTATCGTCTTACAATTCTGAAGGTTGGAAGTCCCAAATGGATGTCACTGGGCCAAAATGAAAATGTGAGTAGGGCCATATTCCCTTCTGACTCTAGTGGAAAATCCATTCCCTTGCCTTTCCAGCTTCTAAAGGCTTCTTAGATTACGAGGGTCATTGCCCCTTCCCCCATCGTCAAAGCAGCATTAGAGTACCTTCTCTCCTCTCTGACTTCTGCTTCCATTCTTACATCTTCTTTCTTTGACTCTTGCCTTCCACTTATAAATCACTCTTGTGATTATACTGAGTGCATTAGGATAACCTAGGATAACCTCCACATCTCAAAATCCTTAACTTTATGATATATGGGAAGTCCATTTTACCATGTAAAGTAACATGTTCAAAGGTTCTGGAAATTAGAACTTGTACATCTTTGGGGGTTGGGAACATCATCAGCCTGCCACAGATAAAATTTGATAAGTTTTTGGTTAGAATTTTTGTATTTATGTTTATAATGGATATTTGTCTGAAGGGTTGTTTGTTTAATGTTTTTGTCTTTGGTATCAGGGTAATGCTAGCCTCATAGAGTGAATTGGAAAGTGTTTCCTCATCTTCATTTATGAAGAAGATTTGTGTACACTTGGTTTCACTTCTTTAAATGTTTGTTAGAAGTGTTCAGTGATGCTGTCTGGTCTTGGAGTTTTGTTTGTAGGAATGTTTAAGAATACATTTTCAAAATTTAAAAATAGATATATGGCTATTCAGGTTATACTTATATGAGGATTGAATTGTCTTCAAGAAATTTCTTCATTTCATGTTACTTGTCAAAATTATTTTCATAACCTGGTTCATAAGTCTTTTATTATCCTTTTTGTACGAATTGTCAAGCTGATTCTAAAATTCATACAGAAATGGAACTTAGAATATTGTCAAAACAACTCTGAAAAATGAACAAAGGACTAACACAATGTGTCACCTTTCTCATTCTTGATATTGGTAATTTGTATATATTTTTTCTGGATAAGGCTGTCTAAAAGTTTATCAATTTTTGAGAGAGAGAGAGAGAGAGAATCTTAAGCAGGCTCCATGCCCAGTTCAGAGCCTGATGCAGGGCTTGATTTCATGACCCTGAGATCATGACCTGAGCCAAAACCAAGAGTTAGATGTTTAACTGACTGAGCCACCCAGATGACCCAAAGTTTATAAATTTTATTGATCACTCAAAGAACCACATTTTGGCTTAATTGATTTTCTCTATTGTTTTGCTGTTTTCTGGTTCATTTATTTCTGCTTTAATCTTTATTGTTTCTTTTGGTTATGTTGGATTTAATTTGCTCTTCATTTTCTAATTTATTAAGAAGGAAGCTGAGGTTATTGATTTGAGACCTTTATTCTTTATCATGTAGGCATTTAGTGCTATAACCTTTCTCCTAAGTACTTCTTTTGCAGCATCCCACAAATTCTGATATGTTTTGTTTTCATTTTCGTTAAGTTAAAAAGTACTTTCTAATTTGCCTTTTGATTTCTTGTATGATTTTCCAGTTATTTAGAAGCATGTTATTTAGCTTCCAAATATGTGAACACGTTCCAGAAATCTTTCTGTTCTTGATTTCAATTTATTTCGTTGTGATAAGGAAACATACTGTCTATGGATTGAATACTATAAAATATGTTAAAAGTGTTTTATGGCCCCGAATGTGATCTAATAGTCTAAAATGTTTCATATGCATTTAAGAAGAATATGTATTTTCCTGCTGTTGGATACAGTGTTGTATTAATGTCAATCATGTCAAGTTGGTTGATAGTGTTGCTTATGTCTACTGTACATGCTGATCTTATCCTTACTTGTTTTATCAGTTATGAACAGGGAAGTATTGAAGTCTCTAGCCATAAATATAATCTGGTCTGGTTCCTACTTGCAGTTCTATCAGTTTTCACTTCATGTATTTTGAACCTCTTATTTTGTTTTATCTTATTAAATTTTTTAATGTTTATTTTTGAGAGAGAGAGAGACAGACAGTGCGAGCAGAGGAAGGAGACACACAGAGAGAGGGAGACACAGAATCTAAAGCAGGCTCTAGTCTCTGGGCTGTCAGTACAGAGCCTGATGTGAGGCTCAAACCCACGAACTGTGAGATCATGACCTGAGCTGAAGTCGGAAGCTTAACCGACTGAGCCACCCCGGCACCCCTTAAGTATTTATGCATTTTAAATAAGAGGCTCATTTGGGGTGCCTAGGTGTCTCTGCCCTCTCTCACTTGCACTCTTTCTCTCTCTCCTCAAAAATAAATAAACATTATTCCCCTGGGACTCCATCTGGCCCTGGGCTTTTATTCTTAGGGAGATTTTTGATAACTGCTTCAATTTCTTCACTGGTTATGGGTCTGTTCAGATTTTCTATCTCTTCCCGTTTGAACTTTGGTAGTGCATCTGTTTTTAGGAATTTGTCCATTTCTTCTAGATTGTCCAGTTTGTTGGCATATAATTTTTCACAGTAATCTCTGATGATTACTTGTATTTCTGAGGGATCTGTTGTAATAGATCCATTTTCCTTCATGATTTTGTCTATTTGCATGTTCTCTCTTTTCTTTCTGAGGAGCTTAGCTAGAGGTTTATCAATTTTGTTTATTTTTTCAAAAAACCAACTCTTGGTTTCATTGATCTGTTCAATTGTTTTTGTGGATTCTATCTTGTTTAATTCTGCTCTGATCTTTATTATTATTTCTTTTCTTTTGCTGGGTTTAGGGTGTTCTTGCTGCTCCCTTTCTAGTTTCCCTAGGTGCTCTGTTAGGATTTAATTTGTGCTTTTTCTGATTTGTTGAGGTAGGCCTGTATTGCAATGAACTTTCCTCTTGAGACTGCCTTTGCTGCGTCCAAGAGAGATTGAATTCCTGTATTCTCATTTTCATTCATCTCCATATATTATTTAATTTCCTCTCTAATTGCCTGATTGGCTCAATCATTCTTTAGTAGGGTAGTTTTTAACCTCCACATTTTTGGAGGTTTTCCAGACTTCTTCCTTTGGTTGATTTCGAGTTTCATATCATTGTGATCTGAAAGTGTGCATAGTACGTCTCAATTCTTTTGTATTTATGGAGGGCGTTTAAAGCAGAGTTAATGCCGATCCTTCTCAAGCTATTCCAAAAAATAGAAATGGAAGGAAGACTACCAGACTCATTCTACGAAACACATATCACTCTGATTGCTAAACCAGGCAGAGAGGCAATGAAAAAAGAGAACTACAGGCCAATATCCTTAATGAATACAGATGCAAAAATACTCAACAAGATACTAGCAAATCGAATTCAACAACATATAAAAAGTATTATTCATTATGATCAATTGGGATTCATTCCTGGGTTACAAGGCTGGTTCAATATTCGCAAATCCATTAATGTGATATACCACATCAACAAAACAAAAGAAAAAATATCATATGATTCTGTCAATACATGCAGAAAAAGCATTTGACAAAATACAACATCTCTTCTTAAAAATCCTCGAGAAAGTTGGGATAGAAGGAACTTACTTAAACATCATTAAAGCCATTTACGAAAAGCCCTCAGCCAATGTTATCTTCAATGGGGAAAAACTGAGAGCTTTCCCCCTGAAATCAGGGACATGACAGGGATGTCCACTCTCACCACTGTTGTTTAACATAGTGTTGGAAGTCCTAGCGTCAGCAATCAGACAACAAAAGGAAATAAAAGGCATCAGAATCAGCAAAGAAGAAGTCAAACTTTCCCTTTTTGCAGACGACATGATACTCTACATGGAAAACCCAATCGACTCCACCAGAAGCCTTCTAGAACCGATCAATGAATTCAGTAAAGTTGCAGGGTACAAAGTCAATGTACAAAAATCAGTTGCATTCTTATACACCAAAAATGAAGCAACAGAAAAAGAAAGCAAGAAACAGATCCCATTCACAATTGCACAAAAAACCATAAAATACCTAGGAATAAACCTAACCAAATATGTAAAAGACCTGTATGCTGAAAACTATAGAAGACTTATGAAGGAAATTGAAGAAGACACAAAGAAATGGAAAAACATTCTGTGCTCATGGTATTCTTCCAATAAACATTCTTAAAATGTCATTATTTCCCAAAGCAATTTACACATTCAGTGCAATCCCCATTAAAGTTGCACCAGCATTCTTCTCAAAGCTAGAACATACTATCTTAAAATTCGTATGGAACCACAAAAACCCCCGATTAGACAAAATAATATTGAAGAAGAAAACCAAAACGGGAGGCATCACAATCCCAGACTTTAGCCTCTACTACGAAGCTGTCATCATCAAGACAGTATGGTCTTGGCACAAAAACAGACACATAGACCAATGGAATAGAATAGAGAACTCAGAACTGGATCCACAAGTATATGGCCAATTAATCTTTGACAAAGCAGGAAAGAGTGTCCAATGGAAAAAAGACAGCCTCTTCAACAGGTGGTGTTGGGAGAGCTGGACAGCAACATGTAGAAAAATGAAATTAGACCACATTCTGACACCATTCACAAAAATAAACTCAAAATGGATAAAGGATCTGAATGTGAGATAGGAAACCATAAAACCCCTTGAGGAAAAAGCAAGAAATAGCCTCCTAGACCTCAATTGCAGGAATTTCTTCCTCGACACATCCCCAGAGGCCAGGGAGTCAAGAACAAAAATGAACTACTGGGACCTCATCGAGATAAAAACTTCTGCAAGGCAAAGGTAACAATAAAAAACAACTAACAGGCAACCAACAGAATGGGAAAAGATAGTGGCAAATGACATATCAGATAAAGGGCTAGTATCCAAAATCTACAAGGAACTCACTAAACTCCATACACAAAAAATGAATGATCCAGTGAAGAAATGGGCAGAAAACCTGAACATACACTTCTCCAAAGAGGACATCCAGATGGCCAACAGGCACATGAAATGATGCATCACTGCATCACTCTTCATCAGGGAAATTCAGATCAAAACCACACTGAGATACCACCTCACACAGGTCAGAGTCGCTAAAATGAACAAATCAAGAGAGTATAGATGCTGGTGAGGATATGGAGAAACAGGCACCCTCCTACACTGTTGGTGGGAATGTAAACTGGGGCAGCCACTTTGGAAAACAGTATGGAGGTTCCTCAAGAAAGTATCGATAGAACTCCCCTATGACCCAACAGTAGCACTTCTAGGGATTTACCCAGGAGATACCGAAGTGCTGATGCATAGGAGCACATGTACCCCAATGTTCATAGGGGCACTTTCTACAATAGCCAAATCATGGAAAGAGCCTAAATGTCCATCACCTGATGAATGGATCAAGAAGATGTGGTATATATATACAATGGAGTATTACATGGCAATGAGAAAGAATGAAATATGGCCATTTGTAGCAAAGTGGATGGAACTTGAGGGTGTCATGCTAAACGAAATGAGTCAGGCGGAGAAGGACAGATACCATATGTTTGCACTCATATATATAAAAGAGAACAGGAGAAACCTAATGGAGGACCATGGGGAAGGGAAGGGGGAAAGAGAGTTGGGGAGAGAGAGGGATGCAAATCCTGAGAGACTATTGAATACTGAAAATGAATCGAGGGTTGAAAGGGGAGGTGGTGGTAATGGAGGAGGGCACGTGTGGGGAAGAGCACTGGGTGTTATATGGAAACAAATTTGACAATACACTATTAAAAAAAAGAGTTCCTTATGGTTTGTTTCCCTCTCTATTTCATTCCCCTTCCCATATGTTCATCTGTTTTGTTTCTTTATTTCCACATATGTGGGAAATCCCAAGCTATTCGACTTTCTATGAACGACTTTTTTCAGTTAGCAAAACACACTCTAGGTCCATCCATGTCATTGCAGATAGAAATGTTTCCTTCTTTTTGATGGCTGAGTCCATTATATATATATACACCACATATACTTTGTCCTTTCACCAGTAGATGGACATTTATTATTTGACCATATAGTTACAGGTCCCCTTCTGGGTTTCTATTCTGTTCCATTGATCTATGTATCTGTTTTTGTTCCAGGACCATAGTGTCTTGTGGACCACGGCTTTGTAATACAGCTTGAAGCCGGGAATCGTGATGACTACAGCTTTTTTTTTTTTTTTTTTTTGGAATTGCTTTGGCTATTCAGGGTCTTTTATGGTCCCATACAAATTTGTTCTAGCTCTGTGAAAAATGCTGGTGGTGGTATTTTGATAGGGATTGCATTAAGTGTGTAGATTGCAGGGAGGAGCCAAGATGGTGGAGAAGAAGGGAGCTCTGTAAACTTCGTCCACCCCATCTATTGAACTGAGGACATTACTCTTATCTGCAAGAGTGGAAGGAGAAAATACAGACTCCAGAAAGAAGACAACCTCAAAGATTCCTGTGTGAGTGAGTGCGAACTGGGGAGATTGGAAAACGGGCCAGCCTGAGTGGGGCAGGGGAGGTGGGAGCCCCAGCCCAACACAGAGAAAGTGCGTGGAGCCCCTGAGAGACAAAGGGAAGAGAAAGAGAAACTGAACACGCTCATAGTACTGTCTCTAGAGAAGAGCTAAAGAACATTTTTTTATCTTTTAATTTTTTAAAATTTATTTTTTAAAAAGTTTATTTTCAAATTGGTTTCCATATAACACCCAGTGCTTCTCCCCACAAGTGCCCCCCACCATGATCATCACCCCCTCCCTTCCTTCCCCCTCCCCCTTCAGTCCATGGTTCATTTTCAGTATTCAATAGTCTCTCATGATTTGTGTCCCTCACTCTCCCCAGCTCTCTATCCCCCTTCCTCTCCCTATGGTCCTCTGTTAAGTTTCTCCTGTTAGACCTATGAGTGCAAACATATGGTATCTATCCTTCTCTGCCTGACTTATTTCACTTAGCGTGACACCCCCGAGGTCCATCCGAGATAAAGAACTTTTAACCCGAGATGGAGAGAAAACCTCTCACTCCATATATAACTGCTGGGCAGCGTGAATCCCAGGTGGCACCAGGAAAAACAGCCCCCACCCCTATGGCAGTGGCGGCAGCAGCAGCAGCTGTGGGGGCATGCACTTCGCCTCCTGCAGCACACTTTGCCTGAGGCAGCGGCTGCGCAAATCCTGGCTGGTGCCAAGAGAAGTTGCTCCCTCCCCCTACGAGATCCCGGCTAAGAAGCCGGTTGCCAAAGCGAGTACATCTCATCTGTGGTAGCATAAAACTGCATGGACTAGGATTTTGAAGTGAGGTGGGCCTGGAAAATATAGCTTGGCTCGCCCGTGGCACAAGGAGATTGGACTTATAAGAGTGGCCTGAGGTGCTTAGTTCCAGCAGAGTTTGTGGCGCCGCCATTCTTCTCTCTGCAACCACCAAGGCAGGGCCTCAGAAAGCAGCCCCCAGACCTACCTACACCAAACCTTGGTGATATGCTAGGGAGAGCTGCTGCTTTTTTGTACTTATTTTTTATTATTATTAACTTTTTTACTCTTTTTCAATTTTTTTATGGCTACTCTTTATTTTCCTTTTTCCTTTCTCCCTCTTTTTTTTCTCTTGCCATCCAGATATATTCTCCATTATCTCATCCTTATGTCTCCCCTTGACTGGTTATATGCTTTTAGACTGTCCATTGTCCTTTGTTGTCTCTGCCCCCCTTTATTTTTTTTTCTTCTCTTCTTTTCTTATGTTCTCATTCCTCTTTCTTCCTTTTCTTCCTTTCCCCATTTTAATTTGTTTGTTTGTTTGATTTGTCTGTGCATTAGCATGCTTCTGTTCCCGGTGTGTTTGTCTGTTTTCCTTTTCAGGGCTACCCCAAGAAACAAGCCAAAGTACGCATGATGGAGAGTCCCAAATATCGCTGAGTAGGGAAATAAAAAAATCAAAGAGACAACAAGATCAACATAGAGATTCAGTTAAAGAACATTTCCTGAAACAACAGGCCCTTGACACTCAATAAGCCTCATTTAACAAAGCAATACAAACAGGTGCACAGTGCACAACGAGCTTGTAAAACTGACAAGAGACAGAAAGTTAGCCAAAATGACAAAACGAAAAAACTCTCCTAAAGAAACTCCAAGAAGAAGTTACAGCCACAGAACTGCTCAAAACAGATCTAAGCAACACAATTGAACAAGAATTTAGAACAATTGTCATAAAATTAATCACTGGGCTTGAAAAAAGCATCAGAGATGCTACTGACACAATGACTAGAGACTTTCAAAATAGATGTGATGAGTTAAAAAAAGGCTATAAATGAGGTGCATAATAAATTGGAGGCAGCCACCTCAAGGATTGAAGAGGCAGAGAGAAGAATAAGTGAATTAGAAGACACAGTTATAGTAAAAGAGGAAGCAGAGAAAAAGAGATAAAAATTTATCCAGGAGCAGGAAAGGAGAATTGGAGACCTGAGTGCTACAATCAAATGGAACAACATCCATATCATAGGAATTCCTCAAGAGGAAGAAAGAGAGAGAGATCCTGAAGGGGTACTAGACCAAATTATTACTGAGAATTTCCTGAATCTGGGGAAAGAAATAGACATTCAAATTCAAGAGGCACAAAGAACCCCTGAAGACGTAACTTGAATTGACCTTGAGCACGACCTAACATAGTAAAACTGGCAAAATATAAAGATAAAGAGGGAATTCTGAAAGCAGCTAGGGATAAAAGGGCCCTAACATACAAAGGGAAACCTATCAGAGTCGTTACAGATCTATCTAATGAAATTTGGCAGGCAAGGAAGGAATGACAGAAAATCTTCAATGTGATGAACAGGAAAAATATGCAGCCAAGAATCTTTATCCAGCAAGCCTGTCATTCAAAATAGAAGGATAGACAAAGGTGTTCCCAAATAAACAATAATTGAGAGAATTCATCACCACCAAACCAGCCCTACAAGACACCATAAGAGGGACTCTATAGGGAAATGTTGCAAGGAATACAAGGTACCAGACACACTTCTATAAACATGAATGCTATGGAGAACACAATTAATCTGAACCCATATTGTTCAATAATAACACTGAATGGAAATGGACTGAATGCCCCAGTCAAATGGCACAGGGTAGCAGAATGGATTAAAAAATAAAATCCATCTATTTGCTGTCTACAAAGGATTCATTTGAGACCTGAAGACACCTTCAGATTGAAAGTAAAGGGATGGAGAAATATCTATCATGTGACTGGTAGTCAAAAGAAAGCTGAAGTAGCCATACTTATATCGGACAAACTGGACTTTAAAGTAAAGGCAGTAACAAAAGATGAAGAAGGACATTATATAATAATTACAGGGTCTCTTCATCAGGAGGGGCTAACAATTATAATCTTCTATGCACCCAAATCAGGAGCACCTAAATACATTAAACAATTAATCAGAGACAGAAACAATCTTCTTGATAAGAATGTGCTAGTTGCAGGGGACTTTAATACTCCACTGACAGCAATGAATAGACCAACCAGACAGAAAATCACTAAAGAAACAATGGACCTGAAGGACACATTGGAACAGATGGAATTGATAAGATATATTTAGAACTCTGTATCCTGAAGTTAGGAAATTCACCTTCTTTTCAGGTGCACATGGCACATTCTCCAAGATTGATCACATATTGGGTCATAAAACAGCCCTCCATAAATACAAAAGAATTTAGATCGTACCATGCACACTTTCAGATCACAATGCTATGAAACTTGAAATCAACCTCAGGAAGAAGTCTGGAAACCCTCCAAAAATGTGGAGGTTAAAAACTATCCTACTGAAAAATGATTGGGTGAACCAGACAATTAGAGAGGAAATTTGAGAAATATGGAAACAAATGAAAATGAGAATACAACAATCCAAACTCTCTGGGACGCAGCAAAGGCTGTCCTCAGAGGAAAGTTCATTGTAATCCAGGCCTATTTAACAAACTAGAAAAATCGAAAACTCAAAGTCTAACAGAGCACCTAAGAAAACTAGAAAGGGAGCAGCAGGATCACCCCAAATGCAGCCACGGAAGAGAAATAATAAAGATCAGGGCAGAATTAAACAAGATAGAATCCACAAAAACAATTGAACAGATTGATGAAACCAAGATTTGGTTTTTTGATAAAATAAAATTGATAAACCTCTAGCTAGGCTCCTCAGTTGGAAAAGAGAGAACACTCAAATAGACAAAATCATGAAGCAAATTGTATCTATTAAAACAGATCCCTCAAAAATACAAGCAGTCATTTGAGATTATAATGAAAAATTATATGCCAAGAAACTGGACAATCTAGAAGAAATGGACAAATTCCTAATTGCAATGCACTACCAAAATTCAAACAGGAAGAGATAGAAAATCTGAACAGACCCATAACCAGTGAAGAAATTGAATCAGTTAACAAAAATCTCCCAAAGAATAAAAGCCGAGGACCAGATGGATTCCCAGGGGAATTCTACCAGACATTTAAAACAGAGTTAACACCAATCCTTCTCAAGTTATTCCAAAAAATAGAAATGGAAGAAGACTTCCAGACTGATTCTTCGAAGCAAATGTCACTTTGATTCCTAAGCCAGACAAAGACCCAACAAAAAAAGAGAACTACAGGCCAATATCCTTAATGAATACGGATGCAAAAATACTCAACAAGATACTAGCAAATTGAATTCAAAAGCATATGAAAAGAATTATCCATTATGATCAAGTGGGTTTTATTCCTGGGTTACAAGGCTGGTTCAATGTTCACAAATTCATCAATGTGATACACCACATCAACAAAACAAAAGAAAAAAAAACATATGTTCCTGTCGATAGATGCAGAAAAAGCATTTGACAAAATACAACATAGCTTCTTAATAAAAACCTTTGAGAAAGTCAGGATAGAAGGAACTTATTTAAACATCATAAAAGCCATTTATGAAATGCCCACAGCCAATGTTATCCTCAATGGGGAAAAACTGAGAGCTTTCCCCCTGTAATCAGGGACACGACAGGGATGTCCACTCACCACTGTTGTTTAACATAGGGCTGGAAGTCCTAGCATCAGCAATCAGACAACAAAAGGAAATAAAGGGCATCAGAATAAGCAAAGAAGAAGTCAAACTTTCACTTTTTGCAGATGACATGATACTCTACATGGAAAACCCTATGGACTCCACCAGAAGTCTTCTAGAACTGACCAATGAATTCAATAAAGTTGTAGGGTACAAGATCAATGTGCAGAAATTGGTTGCATTCTGATACACCAAAAATGAAGCAACAGAAAGAGAAATCAAGAAACGGATCCCATTCACAATGGCACAACGAATCATAAAATACCTAGGAATCAACCGAACCAAATATGTAAAAGACCTTTATACTGAAATCTATCGAAGACTTATTAAGGAAATTTAGGAAGACAGAAAGAAATGAAAAAGCATTCCATGCTCATGGATTGGAAGAATAAACATTCTTAAAATGTCATTATTTCCCAAAGCAATTTACACATTCAATGCAATCCCCATCACAGTTGCACCAGTATTCTTCTCAAAGCTGGAACAAACTATTTAAAATTTGTATGGAACCAAAAAAAAAAAAACAAACTAAACAAAACAAAAACAAAAACAAAAAAAATTGTACGGAACCACAAAAACCCCGGAATAGCCAAAGTAATATTGAAGAAGAAAACCAAAACGGGAGGCATCACAATCCCAGACTGTAGCCTCTACTACAAGCTGTCATCATCAAGACAGTATGGTATTGGCACAAAAACAGACACATAGACCAATGGAATAGAATAGAGAGCCCAGAACTGGACCCACAAGTGTTTGGCCAATTAATCTTGGACAAAACAGGAAAGAGTATCCAAAGGAAAATCGACAGCCTCTTCAACAGGTAGTGTTGGGAGAGCAAGACAGCAACATGCAGAAGACTGAAATTAGACACTTACTTACATCATTCACAAAAATAAACTCAACTTGGAGAAGGACCTGAATGTGAGACAGGAAACCATAAAAACCCTGGAGGAGAAAGCAGGAAATAGCCTCCTTTACCTCAATTGCAGCAATTTCCTCCTTGACACATCCCCAAAGGCAAGGGAATCAAGAACAAAAATGAACTATTGGGACCTCATGAAGATTAAAAGCTTCTGCAATGCAATGGAAACAAACAAACAAACAAACAAAAAAACTAACAGGCAACCCAACAGAATGGGAAAAGATAGTGGCAAATGGCATATCAGATAAAGGGCTAGTATCCAAAATCTACCCGGAACTCACTAAACTCCATACCCGAAAAATGAATAGTGCAGTGAAAAAAATGGGCAGATGTCCTGAAAAGACACTTCTCCAAAGAGGACATCCAGATGGCCAAGAGACACATGAAACAATGCTCAGCATCATGCATCTTCAGGGAAACACAAATCAAAACCACTCTGAGATACCACCTCATGCCAGTCAGAGTGGCTAAAATGAGCAAATCAAGATACTTTAGATGCTGGGGAGGAGGTGGAGAAACAGACACCTGCCTACACTGTTGGTGGAAATGTAAACCGGTACAGCCACTTTGGAAAACAGTATGGAGGTTCCTCAAAAAATTATCAATAGAACTCTCCTATGACCCAGGAATAGCACTGCTAGGGATTTACCCAAGGGATATAGAAGTGCTGAAGCATAGAGGCACATGTGCCCTAATGTTCATAGTGGCACTGTCAACAATAGGCAAATCATGGAAAGAGCCTAAATGTCCATCACCTGATGAATGGATCAAGAAGATGTGGTATGTATGTATATATATATATATATATATATATATATATATATATATATATATATATATATATATATGTATGTATGTATATACGCATACATACAATGGAGTACTACATGGCAATGAGAAAGAATGAAATCTGGCCATTTGCAGTAATGTGTATGGACCTCGAGGGTGTCATGCTAAGCAAAATAAGTCAGACAGAGAAGGACAGATATCATGTTTTCTCTCATAGCTCTAACAGGAGAAACCTAATGGAGGACCATGGTGACGGGAAGGGCGAAAGAGAGTTGGGGAGAGAGAGGGATGCAAAACTTGAAAGACTATTGAATACTGAAATCGAAGGGAGGGTTGAAGGGGGAGGGGGAAGGGAAAGGGGGGTGGTGGTAATGGAGGAGAGCACTTGTGGGGAAGAGCACTGGATGTTATATGGAAACCAATTTGATAATAAACTATTAAAAAAAAAAGAAAAAAATGTGTAGATTGCCATAGGTAGTATAGACATTTTAACTATGTTTGTTCTTCCAATCCATGATTATGGGATGTTTTTCCATTTCTTTGTGTCCTCTTCAATTTCTTTCATAAATGGTCTATAGTTTTCAAAGTACAGATCTTTTACTACTTTAAATTTATTCCTAGCTCTTATTATTTTGTTGCTTTTGTAAATGGGATTGATTCCTTGTCTTTTCTATCTGCTGCTTCATTATTGGTGTATAGAAATGCAACAGATTTCTGTATATTGATTTTGTATTCTTTGATTTTGTTGAATTCCTGTATCAGTTATACCATTTCTTGGTGTGGATTCTTTTGGGTTTTCTACATACAGAATCATGTCATATGTGAATGGTGAAAATGGCACTTATTTCTTGTTGATTTGTATACCTTTTATTTCTTTTTGTTGTTTGATTGCTGAAGCTAAGACTTCTACTGCTATGTTAAATAACAATGGTGAGAGTGGACATCCCTGTCTTGTGTCTGACCATAGAGAAAAATCTCTGTTTTTCCCCATTGAGGATGATATTAGCTGTAGTTCTTTCACATATGGCCTTTATGATGTTGAGGATATTCCATTTATCCATAGTTTCTTGATGGTTTTTTTTTATAACAAATGAATGGTGTATTTTGTCAGATGCTATTTATGCATCCATTGGGAGGATCATATGGTTCTTTTCTTTTATTAATGTGGTGTATCACATTGATTGACTTGTGAATACTGAACCACATTCGCAGCCCAGGAATAAATGCCATTTGATCATGATGAATAAGTCTTTTCATGTACTCTTGAATATTGATTTGCTAGTATCTTGTTGAGAATTTTTGCATGTAGGTTCATCAGGAATATTGACCTGTAATTCTCCTTTTTGTGAAGTCTTCGGTTTTGGAATAAAGATAATGCTGATAGAATGAGTTTGGAAGCTTCCTTGCATTTCTATTTTTTGAAACACTTTGAGGAGAATGGGTATTAACTCTTTGTTAAATATCTGGTAGAATTCCCCTGGGAAGCCATCTGGCCCAGGACTCTTCTTCGTTGGGAAATTTTTGATAACTCATTCAATTTCTTTACTGGTTATGGATCTGTACAAATTTTGTATTTCTTCCCATTTGAGTTTCGGTAGTGTGTGAATGTTTAGGAATTTGCCCATTTCTTCCAGATTGCCCATTTTGTTGGTATATAGTTTTCCATAGTGGTCTCTTATAGTTGTTTGTATTTCAGTGGTGTTGGTTGTGATCGCTCCTTTTTCTCCTTTATCTATTTGGTGTGATTTTATCTATTTGGGTCTTCTCTATTTTCTTTTTGGGAAGTCTGGCTAGGAGTTTATCAATTTTGTTTATTCTTTCCAAAACCAGCTCTTAATTTCATTGACCAGTTCTGCTGGTTTGTTTGTATATAATTTATTTCTGCTCTAATCTTTATTATTTCCCTTCTCCTGCTGGCTTTGGTCGTCATTTGCTGCTCCTTTTCTAGCTAGCTCCTTTGGGTGTAAGGTTAGGTTGTGTATTTGGGACTTTTATTGCTTCTTGAGAATGGCCTGAATTGCAAAATACTTTCTGCCTAGGACTGTCTTTACTGCATCCCAAAGGGTTTGGACTGTCGTGTTTTCATTTCACTTGCTTCCATATATTTTTAAATTTCTTCTTTAATTTCCTGGTTAACCCAATCATTCTTTAGTAGGATTTTCTCTGACCATCATGTATTTAAGGGATTTCCAAAATTTTTGTTGTGGTTGATTATAAGTTTCATAGCATTGTGATCTGTAAATATAGATGGTATGACCTCAATCATTTTTGTACCTGTTGAGGGCTGATTTGTGACCTAGTATGGGATCTGTTCTGGAGAATGTTCCATGTGCACTTGAGAAGAATATGTATTCTGCTGCTTTAGGATGAAATGTTCTAAATATATGTTAAGTCCATCTGATCCAGTGTGTCATTCAGAGCCATTATTTACTTGTGATTTTATGCTTAGATGTTTTGTCTTTTGCTGTAAGTACAGTACTAAAGTCTCCAAAAATAGTGGTATTATTTATAATAAATTTGCTTGTATTTGTGATTATTTTATATATTTGGGTTCTATCACATTGGGGACAAAAATATTTACAATTTTTAGCTCTTCTTGATGGATAGACCCCTTATTATGATATAATGCCATTCTTCATAGTTTTTGCTTCAAAATCTAGTATGTCTGATATATGTATAGCTATTCTGGCTTTTGTGTGATGTCCATTACCATGATAGATGTTTTTCTACTCCCTCACATTCAATCTGCAGGTGTCCTTAGGTCTAAAGTGAGTCTCTTGTAGACAGCATATGGATGGATCTTGGTTTTTTGGTATACGTTTTGATACCCTATGTCTTTTGATTGGAACATTTAGTCCATTCATATTCAGAGTGATTATTGAAAGATATAAATTTAGTGTCATTGTGTTTTCTGTAGATTTGGTGTTTATGGTGATGTTCTCTGGCCCTTCATAGTCTTTGTTGCTTGGTTTTCTTTTTATTCTTTTCCACTCAGAGAGTCCCCCTTAAAATTTCTTGAAAGGCTGGTTTAGTGGTCACAAACTCCTTTAGTTTAGTTAGTTTTTTTTTTTTTTTTGTCTTTTGCCTTTTGTTTTTGTTTTGTTTTGTTTTGGTCTGGGAAAGTATCTTTCCTTCTTTTCTGAATGACAGCCTTGCTGGATAAAGGATTCTTGGTTGCATAGTTTTCCCGTTTATCACATTGAATATTTCCTGCCATTCCCATCTAGCCTGCCAAGTTTCATTAGTTATTTACAGGTTTGTTATTCACTTTGTGTGTCTACCCTTGTAGCCAAGGACCTTTTGTCCCTAGCTGCTTTCAGAATTATCTCTTTGTCCTTGTATTTTGCATCACATTTAGATATGTTGTGGTGTTGGCTTGCTTTTGTTGATTTTGAAGGGAGTTTTCTGTGCCTCTTGGACTTGGATGGCTGTTTTCTTCCCCAGATTAGGGAAGGTATCAGCTATAATTTATTCAAATAAGCCTTCTGCCCTTTTTTCTTCTTTGAGGACTTCTATGATATAGATATTGTTTTGTTTCATGGAATCACTTTGTTCTCTAATTCTCCCCTAATGTTCTAGTAATTTCCTTTCCCTACTTTTTTTTTTCAGCTTTATTATTTTCCACAACTTTGTCTCCTATTTCACCTATTCTCTCCTCTGCTTCTTTAATCCTCACTGTCACTGTATCTGGTTTATTTTCCATCTCAGTTATAGCATTTTTCAATTCATCTCGACTAGTTCTTAGGTCTTTATCCCTGAAGCAAGAGGTTCTCTGCTGTCTTCTATGTTTTTCTCAAGCACTGCTAGTAGTCTTATGACTGTTGTTCTAAATTCTTGTTCAGATATATTGCTTATATATGTTTTGAGCATGTCCCTGGCTGTGATTTCTTCTTGTCTTTTCTTTTGTGGAGAATGCCTCTGTCTTTTCATTTTGGCTACAATTCTGTCTTTTTCGTGTCTTAAGAGCCTATTATGCTTCATGCACTTGAGAGTACTATGATATTAAAAAGGGGTCATACAATGTCCAGAACCTTGAACCCCAGGAAATGTTTCTCGTGTATGCTGTGTGTACTCTGCAGTTGCTTTTTAGCTACTCTTTCCCTCTGGTCAGTCCTCTGCAGATCTCCTTGCTTGCAGTGGTGGAGTTTTTGGACATTCAACTAGGTGTGCTTTGATGTGTTTTTTGAAGTAACCCTTGAAAATGGAAATCCTGATCCAAAAAAAAAAATAAAAGAAAGAAAGAAAAAGATAAAAGGAAAGGGAACAAGAGAAACTAGAAAATAAAAAAAAAACTACAAGGCTGATTTCAAAGAAAAAGAAGTAAAACATTGAATAAAAGCAGAATAAAAGAAAAATGAAGGAAAAAGAAAAGAATAGATAGATAGCCTGATCCAAAAGAGAGAAAGAGAGAGAGAGAGAGAGAGAGAGAGAGAGAGAGAGAGAGAGAGAGAGAGAAGGGAATTATAAAAAAACAAATAAGGAACTATGAGGGTGATTCAAAATAAAAATATAAGGAGAAAAAAAGAGAAGAATTGTCTCTTGGTGCCTCGGGGTGGTGGCTATGCTGGTTTGGAGGAGAGACCAACAGCATCGTCTCAGAGTCAGTCTTGCTCCAATATATAAGTAGTTGCCAGGCACGAAGGGACAGTGGCATAAGTGGATCCTACCTCTACTGGGATCTGGTGTGTTGTTCTCTGAATTCCCACCATGTTGGTGTTGGGGGGGAAAATGGTGCCACCCCAATTTCTCATCCCAGACTGGGGATTTCAACCCCTGCTGTTAAGGCAGCCCCCTCAGAACAGCAGGGAAAGTCAGCTCGCCTTTTGTCAAAACTCTCTTGTGTTTTTTTCTTTGGCACACAGCTGGGATTCAAAACGCAATGTCTTAAGGAACCCAGCAATGTAGAGATCTGTTCCCCTCCTCCAGAGTAGAGCTTCTCCATTTTGCTGATGTAAGACCCTTGGCTGTCACCTGCAGGGTCTTTTGTCCCTGGGGAGGCAATAAACCCTCTTCCAAAAGTACTTCCAGGGGCACCTGGCTGGCTCAGTTGGTAGAAAATATGACTCTTGGTCTCCAGGTAAAAGTACTTCCAGAAGGGAAA
The DNA here is from genome assembly GCA_004023785.1 of Mungos mungo. NCBI lineage: Eukaryota > Metazoa > Chordata > Mammalia > Carnivora > Herpestidae > Mungos > Mungos mungo. Next base: position 20,363 of record PISW01013704.1, read on the forward strand.
TGTTCTCTTCCATTGCACCCTGGAGATTTCTACACCATACTATGCCCTCTAAGGCCAGCTCTCTCCTCCTCAGGTGTGCACTCCACAGTTCTTTCTCTGGAGGAAGTCTTATACTTCCAAAATCTCAGAGTTTGAGCTTTAAAAGCTGTTTGCAAAAAAGAACTATGGCACTGAGTACTTCTTGCTCCCTGATCCGTGGTCCAGAGAGGTTTTACTCTTGTTTTTCTCTCCACAGAAAGAGTTCCCTCCCCTCCATGCCTATGCTGTTTTGTCTCCCCAATTCACTAACACGCATCTTGATCCTGCCAAGCTGTCTCTCTCCAACTGTGGCGATCCTTCTGCCACTCCACAGATCAATTTCCTTGGTGTACCAAGTAATTTGACCTCAATACAGCTGTGTCTGAGGAATGAAGAAAACCCAGGGTCCCCCTACTTCTTTGGCGTCTTAACTCAGAATAGCATCATTGTGCTTTCTATATCACTAATTCATTCCTCTGATTCTTCCAGCCTACTGTTCATTGCATCAAGCCCGTTTCCAGTTTTGCTTATTGTATTCTGTATCTCTGATTGATTATCTATGTGGTAAGAGTCTCACTGATGTCTTCCATTCTCTTCTCAATCTGAGTGAGTATACATATGATTGTTGCTTTAAATTCTCCATTAGGTATGTTATTTATATCTGTTTCACTTTGATCCCTGGAAGTGGCCTTGTCTTATTCTTTCATTTGGGATTAATTCCTCTGTCTTGGCATTTTGTCTGAGTCTCCACCTTCTTTTCTGTGTAAGAAAAGCCAGTTATGTCTCTTGCTCCTGAAAGTAATGGCCCTCTGAAGACGAGGTGATGTAGTGCCCAGGGCCTGGTGCCTCAGGGAGTGTCTCCTCTGTGTGTTGCATACACTCTTCTGTTGTCTTCTGGCTGCTCTTTTTTTCTAGCCAGTTCTCTTCAGTGGATCTCCTTTCTGCCTTAGGCCATATTTAGTCCCTGGCCTGAATGTGGTGAGTTTTAATTAGGTGTGCTCTGGTCTGCTTGTGAAGTGAGACCTGGCACCAACTTCACCAAAATTGAAGCCTGAATAACCTTCTGGTTAGGAGAGATGGTGTGAGTTTATGTTGTTCTTTTGGGGGAATGGCCTACCACACTGGGACTAAAGCAAGCTTGACTGAGAAGGGCAATCCCTCCAGAACACAAAGGTGTGTGGCTTGGTGTAAGTAAGTTAGGCAGCCAGTGTCCCTGATGAACCACTTCTCAGATGGTTCTGTGATTATGTTGAGGATCAAGAAAGGAACATGGCACCAACCAGCTCCTTTGTTCTAGATAGGTATCTACATGAACTCTGCCTTTCAGGGATGTGCTCCTAAAATAGGAAATAATCTCCCCTTTGTGTGCCCCAGGAATTTTTCAGATTGCTGTTTCCAACCTGTCTGCCTCCATGTTTTTTGCCTGCCTTTTCTCCAGGAGCAGCATGGTGCCCTATATCCCAAGCCTGCTGACCTTTAAAACTCCTGGCTTTTAGCCCCACTCGTACGAACTCATGAAATTCAGCCACTCTTATATTCCAAGCCAATAGCTGTGCGGAAGCCTTCTTTTTGTGGATTTCCCTGTGTGTTCTTCTGTCTCACTCTTCCCCATGACCATGGCTCTCTACCCTTTGCAGCACTCATTACCCATTTCTTCCCTAAACAGTGTCTCTGCACTTCCTACCTTCTTTGATGTGACCTCTTCTGTCCCTTTAGTTGTGGAATTTGTTCTGTTAGTCTTCAGGCTGATTCTGGGGTATTTCTTATGATGGATTTGATAGTTATCCAGTTGTCTTTGTGGGATGAGATGAGCCTAGTGTTTTCCTACCTGACCATTATCTTTGATCTCAATTCTTATGGATAAAGATGCAGTAGTGGATTTTCAGATCATATGGTGGTTTTATTTCTGATTATTTGCGGAAGCTCCATACTGTTAGGCACTAACAGTATAGTGGCTATACCACCTTACATTCCTACTAACAGAGTGAAAGTATTCCATTTTCTCCACAACATTCTACCGGGTGTAATGTGACATCTCACTGTGGTTTTGATATGCATTTTCCTGACAATTAGTAACATTGAGCACCTTTTTTATACCTGTTGGACATTTGTATCTTTGTGTTAAAAAATGTCTAAGCCTTTTGCCCATTTTTTGGGTATTCAAGAAATGTTCAATATAGTCTGTAATGCACATATTTTTCAGTTTTTTCTTTTTTTGTAAGTTTGTTTTTATTTTTATTTTAATTTAAGTGGGCTTCACACCCAGCATAAAGACCAGTGTGGAGCTTGAACTCATGACCCTGAGATCAAGACCTGAGCTGAGATCAAGAGTCAGACACTTAACCAACTGAGCCACCCAGATGCCCCTCTATTTTATAAATTTTATTTTGATTCCAGAATAGATAGCATACAGTGCTATATTAGTTTTAGGGGGTGCAATATAGTTGTTCAACAATTCCATATATCAGCAGTGCTCATCACGACAAATGCACTCATTTCTTATCTGCTATTTCACTTATCCCTCCACCTACCTCCCCTCTGGTAACCTTTAGTTTGTTCTCAGTAGTCTCTTTCTCTTTTTAACTCTTGCCCATCTGTTTTGTTTCTTAAATTCCACACATGAATGAAATCATATGGTATTTGTCTTTCTCTGACTGACTTTTTTCACTTAATATTATATTCTCCAGCTCCACCCATGTCATTGCAAATAGTCAGGTTTCATTATGTGTGTGTGTGTGTGTGTGTGTGTGTGTGTGTGTGTGTGTGTGTGTATCTACATATCTACCTATCTATATATCTTTCTTATCCATGTATCTATCAATGAACAACACTTAGGCTGCTTCTATGATTTGGCTATTGTAAATAATGTTGCTATAAACATTGGGACGTGGATCTGCTTTTGTTGATTTTGTTGGGTGTTCTCTGTGCCTCCTGGTCCAGATGTCCATTTCCTTCTCCAGATGGGGAAGTTTTCAGCTGTTATTTCCTCAAATAAATTTTCTGCTCCTTTTCCTCTCTCCTCTTCTTCTGGGATCCCTAAAATACGAATGTTATTATTACATTCAGTGAAGTCACTGAATTCCCTAAGCCTATTTGTTTTGCATAATTCTTTTTTTAATCTATTTTGTTCAGCTCTATTACTTTCCATTACTCTGTTTTCTAGGTCATTAGTTCATTTCTCTGCTTCTTCAAGCCTACTGTTCCTTCCATCAAGTGTGTTTCTCACTTCATTTATTGAGCCCTTTTTCTTTTTTCTTTAATAATAGTTTATTGTCAAATTGGTTTCCATATAACACCTAGTGCTTCTCCCCACAAGTGCCCCCTCCCACATGACCATCACCTCCTTCCCTTCTCCCCCTTCAGCCCACGTTTCGTTTTCAGTATTCAATAGTCTCTCATGATTTGTGTCCCTCTCTCTCCCCAACTCTCTTTCCCCCTTCCCCTCCCTATGGCCCTCTGCTAGGTTTCTTCTGTTAGACCTATGAGTGCAAACATATGGTATCTGTTCTTCTGTGGAAGCGGCAAAGATTCAGCTGCTTGGCCATTTGCTAGCCGGATATGTCACTCCCTGAGGGGAGTTGCAAAAATAGGCAGGGGAGCGCCACTCCCTGTCAGAGGAGAAGCCAGAAGAACAAAGATCAATTGCCTACAGGCAGGGTGGTATCAGCCCTTCAGTGCTGTGCTAAAAACTTTAGTTTATTTCCTTCTTTACCCTAGCTTGAATCCCTTAACCCTGTTTCCTAGCAACCGACCTAGGTCAGCAGCCTTGTTTTCCCTGCCTTGAAACCTTTATAAGATACATTTTTTTTCTGAATAAAGAGGAGGAGGCTTGATCAGAAACCTTGTGCTGTCTCCACTCTCTGCGTCTCCCTCCTCCCCTTTTCTCTCCCCCCCTCAGGATCAAGAACCCGCAAGGATTCACCGCCCCACGGGCTGGGGCGGGACGCGACATTCTTCTCTGCCTGACTTATTTCACTCAGCATGACACCCTCGAGGTCCATCCATTTTGCTACAAATGGCCAGAATTCATTCTTTCTCATTGCCATGTAGTACTCCATTGTATATATATACCACATCTTTTTTTTCCATAATATTTTATTGTCAAATTGTTTTCCATATAACACCCAGTGCTCTTCCCCTTAAGTGCCCTCCACCATCGCCGTCACCTCTTTTCCCCCTTCCCCCTTCCCCTTCAACTCTCAGTTCATTTTCAGCATTCAATAGTCTCTCAAGTTTTGCATCCCTCTCTCTCCCCAACTCTCTCTCCCTCCTCCGCTCCCCCTGGTTCTCCATTAGGTCTCTCCTGTTTTCCTGCTAGACCTATGAGTGCAAACATATGGTTTCTGTCCTTCTCTGCCTGGCTTACTTCGCTCAGCAT